>CM029598.1:77387295-77583565 GCA_017311375.1 Mytilus coruscus | reverse complement strand
TATGTTTGTTTAGAGTTTCCTATCTACTCCATTACTTATACTAACGTTTATCAAAACACATTTTAATTGATATGTTCCTCTGGATAATGACATAATGTTTAGTGTCCTTTACAAAATGTTACTTATAGAGATAGCCTACATGTAGGTGAGAGTAAATTTATAATTGACATTGTGAGTCCATTTCTAGGACCCACATCTTCTTGTTTCTGTTAGTTCCTCCTTGAACATTTATTTGGGGAATATAATCACTGGCCCTTGAGTAATACCTTTTGGGATAAGTCCTTGACGTGTGGATTCCCTAGTCAAAATAATTATGACATCTTAAAAGGCTATTTTAATTTTTTGCTGAGAAGAGGAAGGCGTCACAGCAAAAAAAATAATAGTTTTTCAAGACATCATAATTATTTGGACTATGGATTTCCATTTTGTTACTTTCTGTGTAAAATATATTCATCAACATATTATACTATTATAGTAAATTACTGTAGTCCAAATAATTTTTATGAAGTATTGAAAGGCTATCAGTGGGATATCCAGTGAACGAAAACAAAACAAAATTCACTCTTCTTATGATAGAGTCGAGAAAGTCAATATAAAGAATTGACAAATCATCATTACGAAATAGCAAAACCACATCACACACAATGAAATAACTACATTACGTTAACCCACATACACATCAAGTAATGTTAAAACCACTTTGCCTTATCACACAACCACATTATGTAATATTGGAATCATATTAAGCAATGACAAAACTTAGTTTATATTAAGTAATTCAAAACCATATCAAGTCAATACGAAACCCTAGCATGTAATGTCGAAATATCATGAAATAATGACTATACCATATTGAGCAATATCAAAGAATCATCAAGTAATGTCAAAACTATATTATGTAAAGACAAAATATCATCAAGTAATAATAAAACCATATAACGTAATGTCAGATTACCAGAAGTATCTGAAAGACAGCGTTTCCTGTGATCTTTTAACGGACATTTTATAGTACGATAAAATGAATTTACACACATGGATATGAATAAAGAAGTGAGGGTCAGTAGACCAATCGATAACTAGCTTAATTTAATATGTTTTATACAGATTCATACAAATGAAAGACATTCCTGTGTTCCATGATTTGCAGTGTTGCGATTGTGCGACCGTTTACGACTTGATTTAAAACTTTCATAATGACATGCGTTACAATTTTATCAATTGAAATAACACCAGGTTCAAGCTAGCAGCCACTGCTAGCAGCCACTACACTAGCAGCCAGTTTTAAAATACATCTAAAACCCAAAATATCCATAAGACTCAAACTCAACAGAACTGTTTTTAAAATATATCAAACTATGAAATTGTAAAATTAAGAAGAAGAAGATGTTAAATGAAGAATTATATTTTTTATTTGCCTTTTCGAAAGTGAAAACAAAGGTATACATGTGCATCGTCGAAGTATAATGATAACTAAGGGATAACCGAATCGTCTAATTGTGTTGCTCATTGTAAGGGTTAGAAATAATACTTATTATTGCCGTAAGGAATTTTTGACAGACTTTAAAAATTGGTGGTGGGCATTTTTTAAACCTTACTTTGGACCTGTGGTGAAGACAAACAATGAGTTGTCCCACCTGGGACTTTTGGCCCATTAGACCTTAGACCTTACCTATCATTTGCACCTAGTGGGTAAAAAAGTATTGCAGTAGGGAATTTTGTCAGACTTTTAAAAATAATGGGTAGGCATATAAGACTCTTTAAACCTAAGTTCGGACCTTTGGTGAAGACAAACCATGAGTTGACCCACCTGGGCCTTTTTGGCCAATTAGACCTTAAACCTTTACCTATCATTGGGTAAACAAGTATTGCCGAAGGAAATTTTGACAGACTTTTAAAAACTGGGGTAGGTTTTTTTAACCTAACTTTAGACCAATGATGAAGACAAACCATGAGTTGTCCCACCTTGGCCTTTTGGCCCATTGAACCTGAGACCTTTACCTATCATTTGCACCTAGTGGGTAAAAAGTATAGCCGTACGGAATTTTGATAGACCTTTTAAAAATAAAGGGTATGCATCTAAGACTCTTTAGACCTAAGTTCGGACCTTTGGTGAAGACAAACAATGAGATGTCTCACCTGGGCCTTTTGGCCCATTAGACCTTAGACCTTTACATATCATTTGCAACTAGTGGGTAAAAAGGGTTGCCGTATAGAATTTTTGACAAACTTTTAAAAATAGGGTAGACATTTTTAAAATCTAACTTTGGACCTATGGTGAAGACAAACCATAAGTTGTCCCACCTTGGCCTTATGGCCCAATGGACCTTATACCTTTACCTATCATTTGCACCTAGTGGGTAAAAAGTATTGCCGTAGGGAATTTTTGACAGACTTTTAAAAATTGGGGTTAGGCATCTAAGACTCTTTAGACCTAAGTTCGGACCTTTGATGAAGACAAACCATGAGTTGCCCCACCTGGGCCTTTTGGCCCATTACACCTTAAACATTTACCTATCATTTGCTTCTAGTGTGTAAAAAGTATTGCCGGAGGAATTGTTGACAGACTTTTAAAAATAGGCGGTAGGCATTTTTTAAACCTAACTTTCGACCTATGGTGAAGACAAACCATGAGTTGTGTCAACTGGGCCTTTTGGCCCATAAGACGTTAGACCTGTACATATCATTTGCAACTAGTGGTTAAAAAGTATTATCGTAGGGAATTTTGACAGACTTTTAAAAATAGGTTGTAGGCATTTTTTGCAAACCTAACTTTGGACCTATGGTGAAGACAAACCATGAGTTGTTCCATCTTGGCCTTTTGGCCCATTGGACCTTAGACCTTTACCTATCATTTACAACTAGTGGGTAAAATGTAGTGCCGTAGGAATTTTTGACAGACGTTTAAAATTGAGGATAGGCATATAAGACTCTTTAGACCTAAGTTCGGACTTTGGTGAAGACAAACCATGAGTTGTCTCACCTAGGCATTTTGATCCATAAGACCTTAGACCTTTACCTATGATTTGCATCTAGTTGATAAAAAAGTATTGCCGTAGGGGTTGGCATTTAAGACTCTTTAAAACCTAAGTTCGGACCTTTGTGGAAGACAAACCATGAGTTGTCCTACCTGGGCCTTTTTCCCAAAAGACCTAAATCCTTTACCAATCATTTGCACTTAGTATGTAAAAAGTATTGCCGTAGGAAATTTTGACAGACTTTTAAAAATTGGGGTAGGCATTTTTTTAAACCTAACTTTGGACCTATGGTGAAGACAAACTATAAATTGTCCCACCTTGGCCTTTTGACTCACTGGACCTTAGACCTTTACCTATCATTTGCACTTAGTGGGTAAAAAGTATTGTCGTAGGAATTTTCACAGACTTTTAAAAATATGGGGTATGCATCTAAGATTCTTTAGTCCTACTAAGTAAGTTCGGACCTTTGGTGAAGACAAACCATGAGTTGTCCCACCTGGGCCTTTTGGTCTATTAGACCTTAGACCTTTACCTATTATTTGCACCTAGTGGGTAAAAAAGTATTGTCGAAGGAATTTTGACAGACTTTTAAAAAAGGGGTAGGCATCTAAGACTCTTTAGACCTAAGTTCGGACCTTTGGTGAAGACAAACCATGAGTTGTCCCACCTGGGCCTTTTGGCCCATTAGACCTTAGACCTTTACCTATCATTTGCACCTAGTGCGGACAAAAGTATTGCCGTAGGAAATTTTTGACAGACTTTTAAAAATTGGGGAAGGCATCTAAGACTCTTTAGACCTAAGTTCGGACCTTTGGTGAAGACAAACCATGAGTTGTCCCACCTGGGCCTTTTGGCTAATTAGACGAATCGGCAAACTTAGGGTTCAGGCGGGTGTTAATTTCAGGTATTAACACCACTTGCTAATATTATCAAACGTTGCTATGGATAAAATTAACACATGCCGCGTGTCCAATGAAATGAATGGATAATATAATAAATGTTATTATTGTATATGTTCTGATTTTAGTAAATGTGATGACTGTATAAATATCCAAAGAACAAAAACAAACGTGAGTTAAATCGAAAGGTTGATCAATATGCATTACCCCAATTGCTTCAACGTCTTTTTATACGCTAAAGAACATTCATCGGTCAACTTTCGTCGTTAATCGTTCTTTGTTCATCGTTCAACGTTCATCGTTCATAGTTCAACGTTCAACGTTAATCGGTTATCGTTCATCGTTCATTGTCATCGTTCAAAGTTCCATCGCTCTAAATAAATGACATTTATCATGTTTATCAGCATCACCGATCCTAAATAAGGTGAAGCTCGTGCTAAGGACTTACACAATATCAAGCTTAGTTTTCAATGTAGTAACTTACAAAAATGATTGAGTCGTGATCTTAACAAGTTTTTTAAACCCGTCGTAGAAGCACAAGAGAAAACGGCTTCTAAGATCACCAAGACGATTGAAGATCTCCCAGCGCTACCTGCAACGCCTTCTCCTCCTTCAGAGTTTGCAGGTCCACTTCATATCGAACCACCTATAAACATTATTAACGTTGGTCCTCTAACAGAACATCATTTACACCTCATAACGCTGACCATCCCTTTGGTTTACTTTCTGAACACAAACAATTCTTCATTTGGAATTCACAGGTCATGATCGATGAAGCTGATTTCTTTGTAGATGGCGTAAGATATAAAGGAACCCCTGGTTTATGGGAACTCGTGCTGATGAAGCAACCCACGGATTATGAACCAGTTGATTTGAAGCACTATGGTGAGATCTTGAAAAACCGCTACAATGTACCACGGCAACTCAGTCTTCTCCAGAACTTTTAAAGAGAGTGAGAATTACAAATGGAACAATATCGTCTCACGTATCTACGACTATAGACAAATATGGTAATGAACTCTAACAATCTATATATCTATCCTCAGACTTTGATCAACTCTTAGATCGATTAGAGATATGTGCTGCTTCTCATTAAGCTGGGAAAAGTGGTGTACGCAATAAGATTGTAGCCATCCTCGACACCATGAAAAAGAAATGGTTTTATCAACAATTAGGAGTATAAACAGATTCATCGTAAACCTTTATAAATAAATGGTAAACATAAAGAAGGATACAAATGTAATATATGGTTGGTTGGAGTGGTCTGTTTGACACCATCACTAATTTAGCTGGACGCATGTTTACCTCTTCTATCGCATAGACATTGGGGAGTAAGCCATAACTGCTACCACCAATGCAGCTCTCAAAGGTGTTGAAAAAGGAGCAAAGCTGTAAATAATGTGGTTCACAAAGTATGTAGGAAACCGAAAAATAAAGCAAAAATTGAACAATATCATCTCAGGCAGTGGTATTGCAACCATTCACGACTTCGTCAATCGCTATAAATAAATGAATGATATACTTAGTATTATAGAAGGTTTGTCTTTTGATGAAAGTATTCAGGAATATCAAGTCCATGAATACGAACCGCAAAGTGGAGCATCCTTAAATAGTTCAGGTGCTGAAATAAGAATCAACATCGAAACTCAATATCTGTTTTTCCATCCGGCTGAGAGTTGTCTTTTGGTGCAAGGACGACTTCTGAAAAACGGCGACACAAATGCAGATCTTGTATCCCTTGTCAACTATAGTATCATGTATCTCTTCAAATGCATACGGTCAGCAGTTTGAATATCTCAAAAATCTAGGTATAGCGACTAATATCTTGAGGTTGTTGACGTATCCCGACGATTTTAGCAAATCGCGAGGTCTCAACCAATTGTCGGATAAAGATTTTACGACTGACGCCGAGGCTGATAACACTGGTTTTGCAGCTAGACATTGTTACATTACCACAAAGCCTTCAACTAAAGGAATGTTTTCATTCGCCATACCTTTAAAGCACATTTTTGGTTTCGCAGAGGATTATGACAAAATCGTACATGGATTCAAACACGAACTCAAAATCGTGCGAGACTCTGATGCAAACGCAGTGTTAAGAGTAGCAGCGGCAGATCCAGCGAAGATAGTATAACGTAAACTCTCCTGTTTCGTTTCCCATGTGGTCCCCTGCAATGAAAACAAGATGAAACTATACAAAACAATCCATAGCAAAACTGAACTCAACTGAGGCAGTGCGATTCCATATCTGTTCCACAGAAGAGAATTCACTCGGCGATTATCTGCCTGGTGATCTCAGATAAAGTCCTACAATTCGATTTTAATGGAAAAAAGATGAACGTATTGTCCTAAAGTATATGAATAAATTGAAAATAAATTATTACAACAAATTATTGAAAATACAGCACCTTAGCATTCATTCTCTTTCATTGTATCTGCTAGTATTAGTAAAATCGATACCCGGTTCAATCCTCCCATTCACCTAAAAAATGGAAAGAGTTATGAAATGGCTCTGGTAAATCTGAAGACTTACTACTCTTTCCCAAATATTACTGCAGGAAACAACACTTTTCGTTATTCTAGTGATAATGGTAATACATGGTATAGTATTGCAGTAAATACTGGTTCTTACTCTATTGAAAACATCAACGACGTGTTACAAAGAAATGTACAACTCAACAAACACCTCACAAAAATCCATTTCGTTGTTAATCACAGTACAATGAGGTGATTATGAGGTGATTATGCTCCGTTAAATAATGGACAATTTTCACAAAACACCACTATCAAAATAATTTCTAATCCAGCAAAACACCAGATCAGAATTTTTTTTTTTTTACTTTCTGACAAGATCGTATGAGAAATACTCCTGTTTAGTCTATTTACTTATTTAAAAACTCGTACTTCTCACAAAGGCTTCTTCCAAATTTTTTACTTTGTTTAGTCTACAACAAGCCGAAACCGTAATAATTTCCCCTTCCCTTTTTTTCAAAGAAATTATTTACTTTTACCAAACTTACCATCTAATTCGATCACCTCTAAAATCTGGTAAATTACTGCGGTGGGGAGTTCTTTACATTTTAAAGTTTTTTTTATTTTGTTCCTGTACCTTTTCCTCAAAATGTTGTCATTTATAAAATCATCTTGTAAGAAAGCCATATTATTATTACTCATACCATCACTTTCTTTTAAAGTGTTGTTTCATAACTCTTCTTCTAAATAATGAAACTGTAAAGGAGGACTAGGACGACTGTTGCGTATTCCAAAGGTAAACTCATTATTATCTCTGTTTTCTAAATAGGCAAGTTAAATCATCCACATAATTATATGTTTAACTTACAACAACACTTGCTTTTGTATTTCAATTTTAAAAGTCTTTCATTAAAACAAAATCAAACATTAAACATTAAAAAATGTCATCTCTTACTCCTATTTTGGAAATTACTAACCCTTAACCCTAACCCCTAAGTACTATTTTACGTAGTAACTTTTACGTAGTAACTTTTCCGTTTATCATTTATGTTCCATTTTTCAAGTGAGATGCTGATTTTCTACTATAAAATTCAAAGTGATTAATAATCGGCCTATTTACACAACTGTAAATAATATCATTCGGCAATACTATTTTACAAATTGAGTGCAAATGACAGGTACAGGACTAAGGTCTAATGGGCCAAAGGCCCAGGGGACAACACATGCTTTGTCTTTACCATAGGTTCAAACTTCGGTATAAAAGTCTTAGATGCCTACCCCTATTTTTAAACGTCTGTCAAAATTCCTTACGACAATACTTTTTACCCACTAGGTGCAAATGATAGGTAAAGGTCCAGGTCCAATGGGCCAAAAGGCCCAGGTGGGATAACTCATGGTTTGTCTTCACCATAGGTCCAAAGGTTTAAAGAGTCTTTGATGTCTAACTCCTATTTCTAAAAGTCTGTCAAAATTCCCTACGGCAATACTTTTTACCCCAAGGTGAAAATGATAGGTAAAGGTCTAAGCTCCAATGGACCAAAAGGACCAGGTGGAACAACTCATGGTTAGTCTTCAACAAAGGTCCGAACTTGGGTCTAAAGAGTATTAGATGCCTTCCCTTATTTTTAAGTCTGTCAAAATTCCCTACGGCAATATTTTTTACCCACTAGTTGCAAATGATATGTAAAGGTCTAAGGTCTAATAGACCAAAGGCCCAGGTGAGACAACTCATGGTTTGTCTTCACCAAAGGTCCGAACTTAGATCTAAAGAATCTTAGATGCCTACCCTTATTTTTAAAAGTCTGTTAAAATTCCATACTGCAAATCTTTTTACCCTCTAGGTGCAAATGATAGGTAAAGGTTTAGTGTCCAATGGGCCAAAAGGCAAAAGGCCAAGGTGGGACAACTCATGGTTTATCTTCACCATAGGTCTAAAGATAGGTTTAAAAAAATGCCTACATCCAATTTTTTAGTCTGTCTAAAATTCCCTACGGCAATACTTTTTACCCACTAGGTGCAAATGATAGGTAAAGGTCTCTTCACAAGATTTCTTCACAACTTGTTTATGATTTGCTTATGAATTGTAAGCAATTTGTTCGTGATTTGTTATTGTGATTTGTTAGCTCATTTGCGTGTGAAATTTTATCACTTTCAAATCACAAAGAAATCATACGATTTGTTTATCATTTGTTACCATGATTTGTTCCTCAATTTTTTTGTTTGGGCCTTTAATAGCAGACTTGTTCTTGTACTGTTATGAATCAAAGTTTACATGTACATGTAGGACGAAACTCTCTAAAGACCCGTCTAAATTGCATTTAGTTGTTAAATTCAACAACACTTACCGTTATCTTGATGATATTTTTCGTTAAATAATCAAGAATTTCTAAAGAAAGATTTTTCGTCTCCTATTGTTGATTTTCCTTTTTACGGTGATGTTCTTTTGGCACCATCTTATGGTTTTATATAGCACAACTCGTTTGCTATGTCCGTGTCTGTTGTGGCGTTTTGGATTTCAATGAACGTAATCTATGTATTACTGGTATATTAATAAGTTAAGGACTTCGTTACCACAAATTACTTAAAACCTTTACTAAATTCTTCGATAGATAAAAGATTTCGATTGGAAGCTTGGCTGACAACTCCTTTCAAACGGGAGATCACATCATAATTTTACAAGGTTGTTTACCGAGCCGGAAATTAAGATACGATCCGGGTAAACTTATCGATCCTTCAAATAAATTTATTGTAAAAAGTTACCAATTTAGTACTGTTATTAGATCTTTGAATAATGTTTTTATTGGTATTAATATTGATTTTATTATCAGTAAATTAAAATCTAACTAAATGTTATTTTTACATATATATGCACATTCATGGCTCTACAATCTGTCGATACCTGTATCTTGGCATTGCACAAGGTCATGTTTTCTCTGAATGTAAATAACGTATTTTACGCTAAATCCATCGGATTGGATTTGCTAGTACTCTCAGATCTGTACTTCGTGCCTTTTTACTGTGTGAATGTATAAATACCCTGCCACATCCAGTCTGTGTTTTTGTTAGATGTCTTTCTGCTTTGTATCGATCTGATGAGTTAAGCCCTTTTGAAATGATTTTTATAGTGTACTGTTACACCACTATCCCAGGTTAAGGGAGGGTTGGCGCCTTCAAACTAGTTTAACCCCGCCATATTCTGTATGTGCCTGTCCCAAGTCAGGAGCTTGTATTTCCGTGGTAGTCGTTCATTGCTGTTTTTCATATTTGTGTTTCCGTTCTTTGTTTTTACATAAACCAGGCCGTTAGTTTTATCGATAAATTGTTTTACATTTGTCATTTCGGAGCCTTTTATAGCTGACTATGCGTTATAGGTGTTGCTCATTGTTGAAGGCCATACGGTGACCTATAGTTGTTAACTTCTTTGTCATTTGATCTCTGGTGGAGAGTTGTCTCATCTTATTTTTATATAGATATAAGAAGATGTGGTATGAGTGCCAATGAGACAACTCTCCATCCAAGTCAAAATTTATAACTGTAAACCATTATAGGTCAAAGTACGGTCTTCAACACGGAGCCTAGGCTCATATGTATGTAACACTTCTGTACAGGAAACAACAAAAGCACTCTACTATCGTTTGTGTAAAGGAAACTTTAAATTTGAATATAGAATTTAGACTATATTTAAAAAATAATAGAACTGGAAATCGTAACAACACAAATTGGTAAATGGCAAAATATTTGATTTCAAGAGAAAAATAAAATGTTTACATTGGAACTCTGAAGACATCGGCGATGAATTGCATTGTAGTTTTATATGATCTGATATTTACCAACAACAGTTATTGCGAACTAGATATTGAAACCAGCCTTTATTTAAGAAATAATTCATGGCGGCTAAAATTTATCATGACCTTATCACGGGTTGGCCTTTATGCTTAATATGTTTACCTCGTGGTAAAATCTTAATAAACTCAAGCCCCAAGAATTATTTCTATTCCATTATGACAAAGACAGCAATTTTTTTGAATCGAAGCGCTCTATGTACAGGAAATTTTTACTGTTACCGTAAAATTGAACACACTTTATATATTGACATAAAAGAGGAGAGAACTGAATTGATGACATGCTTTAACGATTTACAAAAACATACTAAGAACGGGTTGGATTAAGTGAATTGATTATCTTACTTTTATTTAGGAAAATTGGGTTTTATTATCATCGTTTGTTTATGTTTTCATGTTTTGACGACTTCCAGTTTCACATTCATGCATATTCCCGTCATTTACACCGTCTGACCTCGGGTAATTCGTTCATAAAAGCAAATGGGAGTAAGACTGAACAGCCCAAACTTGACGATCAGCTGCCATATCGATATATTCATATTTTATCACGGGTGTTGAGTTTGAAGAACGCCATATTATAATAAAATTTAATGAACTGATGAATAGCAAAATATATCTGATTTAACCAACTTGTGTAAATTCATAATGTTGATTATACGCATGTAGACTCCTGGGATACATGTAACATCCTTTTAATGCGACAATACTGTTATTTCAATATATTTGCTACAGTCTTACTTGTGAATGTCATGTGTATGCCTTTTGTATATATATGTAGGACTCTGAACCGCAATGGTACTCCGAATTGCGATGGTCAAGCTGAAAATGTACGATGGTTTGACGCTGAAGTGCGTTTTGGATCACGCTGAAGTGCGATGGAGGACTATGACTCTATCTTGTTGATAGCTGCGCCAAAGTGCGATGGTGGCAACGCTGGAGTGCGATGGATTACACAAATCAATGTTCCTTATTTTTGTTTCTTGTTCACATGTCAATATAGAAGTCAATTTGTTTGTCGGAAGTAGCTTTTAGTTTTTCTAACAATAACACATCGAGAGAATAACCTGTTTTATTCAAAACAGTCATGGTTCGGGGCCTTTTATAGCCGACTATACGGTATGGATTTTTTTCATTGTTGAAGGCTGCATAAATGTTTGAACATTGGTGGATATTTGTCTCATTTGGCAATCATACCACATCTCCTTATTGTTATATGATAAATAGTCATTGTATTTCTAGTCCTAACTGTAACGTTGTAGTGTATTTTGTAAATAGCCCAAGACAAAAAGCAATAGTTCATACAGTCGATCGGAAATTTGCCACTATAGACGCTACATAAAAGGTTATTTTCCTTAAAACCATACTACACACAATGTAACTGCAATGACTAAAAACGTGGTTGTTGTTTCAAATCTGAATATAACAGTGTGTATAAACCTTATCAATAAAATGGATGTGTCCTGGTGTCATATGGAAATTTGAACCCCTGAAAATTATACCCGATATAGGAAATTGAACCCCTGTTTTTCCTTTAAAGGAATGTCAAATGAACATTAGGTTAAAATATTTTCTCTGATATGTTTTATTCCTACCAAATACTTGTTAGTGCAATATTACTATGTAACATAGCTGGAATAGCTATGAAAATTTGAAAATCTGAGGTCTATTTGAGAGGTTCAGTTTTCCGTGGCTAAGTTATAATTTTCAAAGTTATTTTCTAACATGTTTTATTTCTACCAAATACTCATTAAAACATTAATGTCATTTTGTTGGTCGCTCGTTGTATTTTCCAAATGAGTAGTTCCTACTTCAAACTTCTTGAATAAAAATCTCTATTCAACAATCATTTATCTACAATAAAAATAACAGATATGCAAATAAATTGCTGCTTTATTCGCATAGTAAAGATGTAAGTTTCTGTTACCCTGAAATTTAGTGGAAAAATTCTTGTTTAGATATCTATTAATCGAAAAATAGTTTGACTTTTTTATCATTAACAAAATTCCCAAAATTATCTCTATGATGTTTTACTTCAATATTAATTGATGAATTTTGGAAGTTAAATATTCTTTGTATAGAATTGCTAGTACCAAAAAGTGAAGAGAAAATTTGATTGGATATAAAAGCATTAACAATAATTTTCTTTGCTTTCTTTTCTTCTCTATTTCAAATTTCAGTATTCATTAGTTAAGTTCATTAGTAGAAAAGGATATAACCAGTTGAGTTAAATCCTCCAGTTGAAAAAAGGTTACAATTGTTTAATTACTCATCTAAAACCCGAGTCATTTCCGAAACATTTTTGCCTTTCCCAATGTTTATAGTCAGTTGCCTAGTAAAATTAGAAATTTCCGTCAAATGATTTATAGAACGAACCCGAGTTATCTCTATCACTTATGTCATCAATCTCTGAGTCATTTACCGATCAAAATGACTTTTCTTTTTTCATGAACGATTACCTGTTACTAGAAGTAATACCACCAAAACATAGTACGTCACGACCGGTTTCATGTTCAAGTCAAAAAGAGGATTCCCTTGAATTTGACATCTATAAAATCTTTGTATCTTTTACGATATATGTTTGCTCTACTCATTATAAACATGTTAAATTCACAAAATCTCTATAACGTGTAGTAATCTGGACTACTCATACAAAATCCCTGATACATTTAAGAACATAATGAACTTTCCTATTCTACATCAATTCCACAGTGTTGAGAATGATCAACTTGTTTACCAAGTCATTAAAACGACATTACGTACTTTCAAGCGATCGAGTCCCCTTTAATACACCTTTCAAATCTCGGTCTGCGTGGGTAATTTACTTGTAAATTATTATTATAACTATTTTGATTACCAAGTAGATACTGATAAAGAATGGTTTTTGATAGTTAGATGTGAAAAAGTTGCCAAAATGACCTTCATGTCATATTGTATGTCTTAGCTCCTGTTTCTTAGCACATGATTTCGTATTTTATCAATTATCATCCTCAGTTGACTTGAAAAATAATTTGATTGGTAGAGTATTGGAAATAACTGTTACTTGAGTATATTGCAAGTCTAATAACTCAGAACTTTAGTACCGGGATGAACGGATATTTTGTTAAAATGCGTCAATTACCAAGAGAACATTCACATCTCTGAAAAAGAGGGAAACCGACAGTGCCATGGCAGAAACGAAAGACGACGAAATTACGAACAGGTCCCCAAACACTACATAGAAAACTAAACACTGAGCAATACGAACCCAGATAAAAGCTAGGTTGCTCCGGTTTCTGCGAGAGGTTGAGCAAATCTGATTTTTAATCGCACCCTTCATGTTGGTCAAGAAGGGCAAAGTCGTTAATACGTCTTATTCGGTGATGTGACAATCGAGGACAGAGAACGAAAATGCGGTTACTATACAATATTATACTGTTTCTCTTTTGAAACGTAAATGTGGTCATCTGTTATATATATATATGATATTTATATGATATATTCCATAACAGTCAACCAACTCGATATGGTGTCCGTACATTTTCAAAAGGGTTACTTCAGCTTTAACACTTTGAACCATTCAATTTGGTTCATAAGCTTCCTCAATCAGGAAAATCATTATAAGAAACGCAGGCTCTGGATTATCGTATCAACTAGGAGATATATACCTCATATACAGGTGCTGATGGAATGTAACTAGATTGAAAATGAAAAGTTCACCATTGGGAAGTTGAAATCATCTATCTGTTTGAAAGTTTTTTTCTGAACCCATCCTTATTATCATGTAAAGATATCAGGCAAACTTAACTGTATATGTGGTATCCGTTATTTTAAGTTCGATGGAATAGATGCGTTCAACTTAGTCACCAAACTTTGAATTTTGAGAGGAATTATCTATTGGTGGGATGTAAATAGTTAAAGGATATTGCTAGCTTCGTCTCATTCTTCATAAAAGCTCCAATATCAGGCCAGCCTTATATGCGTAAAGGACCAAAGCCCTGACATTTTTCTTATAAAAGAGTATAACTGTATGATTGATAATAACATCATTATGCTTATTAAAACATATACAAATGCAAGAAATAATGCTACATATTAACAGTCAAATTAAAAAAAAAAAAAAGAAAAACAGGATCACAAGAAATTGTTCCAAATAAAAATAATACATACAATTGTAATTATATAGTGTGTTCACAACAAAATATTCAATTCTAAATACTGTCTTTGGCTGATTGAAAGCTTTTTATAATTATTATAATATTAACTGTGTGTGCGATAGATAAAGTGGTTGTTTTACGTTAATGTCACATTGAATAGGACAATCGTCAACAAGAAGATTCGATTGATAGTACAATATACTTGACTGGAGTTAAAGTACAAATCATGTATGAAGATTTTTTAAATCCATTTTACGATAAAGATGCGAATTCCTGCAACTTACTTTCGATTAATGTTCATAATATCTATATAAATTGTAGAAAATAAAAGATGTAGAAGAAGCACCACGACAATAACTTTTATGAGGCTTAGAAAGATTCGTTCGCTGATTTCTATCGCACCTTCTAACTTCAAATATTTAACTATATCGTTCCGTCCATGACGATTTGCTTCCATTAATGCTGTTCTACCTTTTGAATTCGCTTTGTCAATATGGGCACCGCAATCAATTAAGAGCTTGACCATTTCTAAATGACCCTGTATACAAGCCTCCATTAATACGGTTGATCGATCATAGTCAGTCTGATTTACATCATTGCCGATATCAATTAAATATTTAACTATTTCTATATGTCCGCCTTCTACAGCGGCAAATAATGAATCCCTCCCTTTATGTCTGGCTGTTTCGGATTACTTCCGCTATCTTTTAGAACTTTAATGATTGATTTGTAACCAAATTGACAAGCTATGGCAAAACAAGAACGTCCACTATCCTCAACATCATTCACATCAGCTCCTTCATCAATCAGAAAAGATACTATGTCTATATATCCTTTTTGCACGCTTCCATTATTGGAGTCCAATCAAAGCGGTCACCTTTATTTACATCTGCGGAGTGACAAATTAAAATTGCACTAAGCTCAAATTACCTTTGCTACATGCTTCTAATAAAGCAGTGCGGCCTGTCGAGTCGGGATTATTTACATCAGTCCCATTTAAAATCATTTTTTACTATTTCATATTTTTCCCCTATGCAAGCAAAAAGTAGAGCATTAGCGGCATTTTCGTCTTTCAAATTGAGGTTCGAACATCGTAATAATAGATTCAGAATTCATACGCTACCTACTTGGCAAGCCATGCTCAGATACGTATCGTTTCTATTATTTACTTTCGAAACATCCGCACCATATTCTAAAAGTATTCTGACTACTTCTTCATGGCCTTTCTGACATGCAACCATAAGTGGAGTATATCCATGTAGTTGTTTATCGATATTTGCTCCACTTTCAATCAAACGTTTCGCAATAATACTATATCCAAGTTTACAAGCGTTATATAAAGAATCTGCACTATTAGCTATTAATAAATCAAAATTCCACAAGACATAAATTTACTTGAACACGCAATACTCAGTGCGGTTTGTCCATTGATAGTTTTTCATTAACGTTCGCACCATTCTTAATAAGGAATTCTGCAGTAGAACTGTGCCCGTAGAAGCAAGCATGCATAAGGATATTTTTCCTTGACAGTCCTTCTTATGAAAATGTGCCCCATTTTGTATAAGGTATGATATAATATCTTTATGACCATTCAAGCTTGCACGAAAAATTGGAGTTCTACCTAGGGAATCAGTTTTGTTAATATTTGCGGCATTCCCTAAAGAATGACTACTACTTCCAAATGACCAGATTCGCATGCAAATGTTAAAGCAGTAGCTCCATAAATATTTTCTTGGTTTATATCTGCCCCATTTTCCAGAAGGTAAGTTACAATATCTGTGTTCCTTGACAACTTGCATATATCAGAGCACTGTTACCTTCATGATCATATGCATTTATATCAGCAAAATGATCAATCAATAATTCAACTATAGTATTGTTTACCTTCGAAGCCTTCATTAGTGGTGTCTTTCCAGATGGTGTTGCTTTGTTTACATTTGCACCTTTGTCGATCAAAATGCAACAACCCTTGCATTATTGGCTACACATGCCGTAATGAGGGATTGTGCTCATAGTTAGTTTCTTCGTTTAGTGTTGATCCATTTTCTAACAATAACTCCGTTACATGTGTGTTGCTTTGGTAGAGGCTAAAAGAAAGAGCATTGAACCCATCAATATCTATATCATTAAACCATTTCCTTCCACGAATTCTTTTATGTATATCAGCTCCATTCAAAAGAAGGGATGGTATGATGTCATATCTACCAAAATGCAAGCTCGCATTAAAACGGTGCAACCATCGTATTCGCTATTCGGATTGGCGCCGCTGGCAAGAAGTAAATCGATTATTTCTTTAGAAGTTTTCTTTTGCAAATGTTATGGCATTCAATCCATTTTTGCAAGTTTTATTAACATGAGCGCCATTTTCAATCAAAAGTTTCATTATACGTAAGTTTGTACTACATGCAGCAATTAGAGCAGTGCGACATTTATAACTTTCTGCATTTATAAAGGCACCGTTCTTTAGTAATAAATTAATTATTTCTTCATGGCCTGATTCACATGCAGCAATTAGTGGTATTGAATTATTTGCCTTATTAGCTGTCTTAATCAAACTACTTTCATTATTCAATAGCAAACTAACAGATTAAAAATCCACCGGCACAAGCATGTACAAGAGCTTCATACTTATGTTCGAAAATGCTCCTTTTTCATTAGTAAATTTAATATGGATGTTTTGTTTCTTATACAAGCGAACGTTATGGCAGGAATGCCGTAAATGCAACATCTTTTATTTATATCGGCTCCTTCCTGTAAAAGAAAATTGATGATATTTTCATTTTCTTGTTCACAAGCGAATAGTAGAGGCACATTCTTATTAACATCTGCACCATTTTGAATCAACAATTTGATCATATACTCTTTTCTGTTTATTATGATGTTTCCATTTGGAATTGGTATGGTATTGTAACCCTGGATATTTCTTGCCATGATTGCCACAATCAGAGGTGTTCTTCCGTTTTATCGTCTTGGTTTACATCAAAATTTTTATCCAAAAGCATCGCCACAATTTTTGGAAGAAACTGTTCAACTGCCCACCAAAGTGCACTTCTGCCATTTTTATCTGCTACATTTAACAATACACCATAGTCAAGAAGGAAGTTTACTACAGAAGAAAATCCGCACATTGCTGCCGCATGCAGCGGTGTAATTCCATCATTGTCCATTTTATTTACATTTGCTCCATTCTGAACGAGAAATCGCACCAGCTTTGTTTGTCCAAGAGTACATGCCTGAAGTAACGGGAATTTCCCACCCTCATCAGATTCATTAATATCATAACCATGATCTAGCAAATAGTCGAATACTAAAAATCATGTTGGTTCTGATGAAACATTTCATCAAAATTAAATCGATCACGTAGAATTGGTATTATGGAATTTTGTTCAAAAGAAGCAACTAAGCTCTGAATTAATTTCGGTTTATATGATGATATCATCGACAAAATAGGATTTGCTGCTTTTTATGCCCTGTACTTTTGCGTCGTGACTAAGTAGACATTTAACTATATCTAGTTTTCCATCAAGACAGGCCTCAATCAAAAGTTCATTTAAATCAACTTCAACATGTTCAATTTCTTCTACAGATTTAACTTGATCAAACATAAATTCCAGCAGATCAACACAACCTTTACGACAAACCATATGTATTGCCGTCAATGATTCATCTTTATTATCTTTTGTATGTATTAAATCAATGATCTTACACTTGTTTTTCCTTTCTAAAAGTGAGAGAAACTTTAACCTAAATAATTGACTTTCCATTTGCCTATTGCTGAAGACATCAATAACATAACCATTCAACCAATCAGTAAAAGCCTAAATATATATTCATCCTCGTTTTCTTCTTTTATTTTTATACAAAACTCATCCATTTTGATGTCGGAGCATTTAAGATACATTCTATCCCGTATAATAATTACATCAGCAAACCAAATTAGCTCTATTTGACGGGTTTCACCAAAGTAAAAGCATAAATATTCAAATTGCCTATTGTGAATTTTTGTATATGTATCAATTTTGGGTTTGAATAGATATGTTTGACTCAGTGAATCTAATTCTTCTTTGATCCGAGTTCTTGATAGTGTGCCACAATTATCAAACTGTGTTAAAACAAGGTCAACTTTTCTCAGTGTAAGATAAGAAGTATCAATGTAACCATTTGAACAAATAAACAGAAACAGTGCAGTGTATTTACATTTGTTTGGTTCCTTCGATAAATCTTCTATGTTTGACTTATAGTATTCATAAGGTTTCATAAATAAATTTAATACGTCATTTTGTCTTTCTTGTTCTCGGCTAGCTTACACAGAAGCGGTGAAAATTCAGAATTGTTAATGTAAGGTCCAATTGCTTTTACAATATTTTCTGCAAGGTATTTTCTGGCAATTTTCTTTCTTATTTCAAAAGAAAGAGAATAGTTTTCAGATGACAGATAACAGGTATATTTTTTAAAAGTTTCAGTCTTTTAAACTGTTTTTCGAAATAAATTTGCAGTCTACAAGACAAAAGAATCCTTACGTTGTCTTGATTCAAAATTAATTCAATGCAATTATTTTCTTTAAACCATTCTTCAACGTCGTTTTGATTTAAACAATGCCGTCCACAGATGTCATCGATGAGGAACAACTGTTTCACATTTTTTATAATGAATCTTTATATCTGAAGGACCGACACACGGGATAATAGCATAACCTTCTTCATCTCTAAGACCTAATGCAATGTGATGTATAGTTGATGATTTACCTATTCCCGGTTTACCAAAGACTAACATTCCATAATGAAATTTTAGATGTTTTGTTATAATGCCTACAGCATCAGTTGTAACAAAACGGCGGTCTTCTATTTCCATTTCTTTAACAACAACTCATGAGCGTCTGAAATGTTAAATTATTTTTAGTAAAAGGTCGGAAGAGGATATTATATATATATAAACAAGTCTAAATTGAAAACTACGTTCAAACCTATGATTGCGTTGGATAAAACCGCAACTTTTATACGTGTGCATGTAAAACAAATTTCGTTGTAGAAAGGTCTAAATACAGCACAAACAACATTTTTCAAAAGACTAAAAAGTGAAAAGTATATTTTAACAAAACGCATTTGACTAATAGGTCGAACAACTGATGTTCTTATACAATGCTGACTGCCATTGGCGATTGCCAAATAAATTGATCACAAGTGTAACAAAATGGATCTTAATATTAATTTAATACTAAACAGAAAACAATAAACTTGCGTCAAAGATGTTATACCACAAACATGAGGTGCAAAAATGTGTACACCAGATCCGGATTTCGACAATAAATGTCTCTTCAGTGATGTTAGGGATCGAAACGGTATTTGTAAGGCCATATAGTTTACCTCAATTTAGGATAGACACTTTTTGGTCTTTTAGAAATGTTGTTTGTGCTGTATTTAGACCCTTCTACAGCGAAATTTATTTTACATGTACACGTATAAAATTTGCGGTTCTTATCCAACGCAATCATAGGTTTGAACGTAGATTTCAATTTAGACTTGTTTATATATATATATACATACTAAAACCATTATATTTTCGCAGACACCTTATTTAACGTTTAGACCTTTCTGGTTCATTTCGCGGCGTTTTATTCCGCGATTCTCAAATGTACCTGACGAAGTTAAAAAAAAAGAAAATCCATGTTTTACATATTCTCGACGATTTATATTCGCGTTATTTTTCTAATCGCGAAAGTCGCAAAAATAAATTGGTTAACAGTATACACACACAATATATATATATATACGTACTTATAAATATAATTATTTCTGTGACTGTATCTTGCATTAATTTGTAGGATCCTTTACAATAGATATTTGAGCTGATCTGTAACAATTGCATCTTCATGCCTTATATATCATGTACTGTATTACGACGCTAGATTAAAACTGACGAGGAAAGGTAACACCCGGCCACCGAAAGCTTTATTATAGTGAAGCCTAGGTGGTCGTGTGGTCTAGCGTGTCGGATACAGTGCAGGCGATTTGGTGTCACGATATCTCAGTAGCATGAGTTCGAATCCCGGCGAGGAAGAACAAAAATTTGCGAAAGCAAATTTACAGATCTAACATTGTTGGTCTGATGTTTAGACGAGTTGTATATATATATATATATATATATATATATATATTAATATATATTTTGTAATCAGTTCCATCATTCAATTAAATTTACATCTTAATTTTCAAGCGAGAAAACTGCTTTTCTCGACACCACCACATTTGTAAAAACGGGGTCAAGGCAACTGATCTCCACACAAAAAAAAAAAACAAACTGATAAACACCAGTTCCTTTCTCCAAAAGTTGTTACCCGAAACACTGCTCCAGGAGCATACCTTACAGTCAAGCCATCAGACTAAAGCCCAAGAAAAAGATCGAGATATCCTCATGGAATACAAAGATAAGACGACCCGCGCAGATAGAAATCCGTTTGTCACCTTCCATCCCGATTTGACAAATATTTCATCTACTATCTGGAAGCACTGGCGTCTTATCGAAAATGACTGTTCCTTAAAAGACATCTTTCCATCACCTCATGTTATTGCCTATCGCAGACCCAAAAATCTAAAAGACATACTTGTCACATCTAAAGTAAAGAAACAAGAGACTTCTAAAATAGGGTGTTATAAACAATGTGGAAGAAGAAATTGTAAGTGCTGTAAAGTCGCCAACGCTGACTACACTTTCAGCAGCACAGTAACAAAGCAGCGATACAACATCTATGTTACATCTAATTGCAAAACGGAAACAGTATTTATATTCTTACTTGTGGAACTTGCAATCTGCAGTATGTTGGTGAAACAGAAACTTAATTCAAGATCAGACTTACTAATCACTGTTCATTTTATGCAAAAGGAAGAAACAGCCCAATTACGAGACACTTCTTAAGAAGAGGGCATTCGTTTGAAAATATCACCTGAAAATAATTAAGGTAAACCAAAATTTGGACTCCCAAAGGCGAAAAAAGCGCGAAAAGTTCTGGATGCATCAGCTGCGTACTCTTGATCCTAATGAACTAAATAAGAGATGAAAACAGTTCTACCCAAAATCAAAGGAATAAATCCTGAACTTCATTCTATTTAACTAAAACAACTATTTGTTTTGATTTAAGAATTGCTATAATTTAATTAAGTAACTGCATCAGTTTATTTCAAACTGATCCACGCCTAGATAGATTGAATGTTGATTGTTGCTATTTTTAGACACTATATATTTATATACATATAGAAGTCTTAAAAGGACAAACCAGCAAATTCAAAATGTACCGGGTCGTCTTGAAAAGTCGATACTGCGCAGAAATGGAAAATTTATATCAGTTTAAATATTGCACCACGGTACTAATATAAGATGTAAATATAAGAAGATGATTCTATAAAATCGGGTTAAGAATATTTCGGCTTCGTCAGTGTCAATAATTTTACCAATACTGATTGTATGTGTAAAATAGCCAATAATACGGGTAAGTTTTGGTCTATTAAATCCCAAATCTTGAGCATGATAATATAAAACAAAATCCGATACTGAATAAACGTGACTGTGTATATATACATCCAAAATGATTGAAAAATAAAACTGATAGTAATTCTTTTAAATGCCGTTTGACAATGTACATGTAGTTCCCTTATCCAACAGCTTTTCCGAATCTGTCACTGGGCATCACTCCCGTGAATATTCTGTTCAATCATTAGGATTTTCATGCGGTTAAAGTCATCAAGTTTACGACCCGACTGTCTGAAATACTGACTAATTCGGAGAAGTGGAATCTTAACAATATTACTCCTATGGCCATTGAGACGTTTGTGGAAAGGCTGCTTTGACTCACTAACATATTAGAGGCCACAAACCGAACATTCTAGAATGTAAATAACATTCATACCTTTGCAGGTCACATTGCAAAATATCCTATAGTTATTTTCAGTTGCCTCACAGTGAAAAGTTGATGAGTGATGCATGCATCTATAGGCAGCAGTTGCAGCGTTTTTATCACACGAACGACATTCTCCAGACGTATTTCTCGGATCACACACTTCAGCCCCAAACAGGTTCCGCAGACTATTTGGCTGACTAAAAGCTAACATACGGGGCTCTGGGAAAATCTTGGATAGTTTGGAATTCTTTTCATCTGATTTCCAATGCTCACTAATGACATCGAAGCTGTTTTTGAGAGATGGGTGGTAAGTAGGAACACATTTTCTCCTTGGGATATTTTCCGCTCTCTGAATTTTTTGAATAGTTCTGTGTTTATAGCCCTTCTCATGAAGAGGGTTTCGAGTTGACCTAGTCGTGTTGTAATTGTTTTGGTTGGAACATATTCGCATGACTCTGAGAGCGTTGCTGTATGGGATGCTCTTAGTACAATGGACAGGATGGCAACTTTAAGGGGACAGATATTGGTGTGTATCAGTATGTTTAGCATATAGGTCTAAATAACTGCTGTTTACCTTCGTCACAATACAATAAGGTGAATGAATAATTCGTGTTCTCCCAGAAGAAAGTATCAACCTGTTAACATTAAACGAATCAACTTTGAATACGTGATCAAAATTCTATGAAAAGCAATGTCTTGTGAAATGCCTAATAAAATCTCTTAATAATTCATGTCCTTATCATTTATCCTTTGAGTTTGATGGGCATGCATGAAATGTATATAAAAACCGCTATGCAACCAACGTATCACATTGTATTGCTGGGAGCTACTAGATCACTGTAGTCCTTACAAGTGTTTTAGCTTATATGTTCACAATTCATATAACTTACTCAGGAATCAATTACATATACACAGACAACCACCCATACTCTCTTTTTCAGATTTCATATAATTTCTTGCCATGCTTTTTCTACAATAATTTGTAATATAAAAAAATCGATCATTTCAAAATACAAGGCTGATAATTTTGTACGCCAGTTCGCTACAAAAGATTCATTAGTAACGTCCGAATAAAAAAAATAAGGTCGAATAAAGTACGAATCTAATGCACATAGAGACCTTCTTAACGGGTTTAGGATAACTTGAATATCGGCTAACTATGAATACTGTAGCCTCTATAATCTACAATGTCATGTTTTCGAGGTTTGATCTCCGACTTGGAAGTAAAGGATTACGACAGTTGTTATCCTTTCGATCCGTCGGTTGATAAAATTGTCAGTTTTATGGACTTTCCCTTTTTGAATTTACATTAGAGTTCAGAATTGTTTGTTATAACTTTTTATTAAGGGTTTTCATATTCCTCTGATATGCTGTAAAAATAGTCTCTTGTATTCAATAAATTGAAATGAAGGCCTCATTTAATCGAAATCTTAATTTTATTGATATATTTTTAAATCAACAACAGTAAACATTCGAAACTTGAAAATGCAATCAGTTTCCGACACGTCAATTCAGAACAACACAACATGTTACAATTGCGAAAAGGACACAATTGGTAAATTATCTGTTCAGACAACTATATGTTTCTCGATAATTGAAACACAGATGAATTAATGAATCGATAAACTGATCGACTTAAAATTTGTCTACTTCTGGAACAAATCTTGGAAGTATAGGTATTGAAAGGTAAAAGAGTGGATTAGTTATGCTAGACTGAATGTTTGGGTAAACAATGATCTTTCCAGATAATATCGACTTCTGTTAAATTTATTTTAGTTGTGCTCTTTGCCACAGTATATAAGACGGAGAGGAGTGCACTTTTGTCAGCCATTAAGGAACAAAAATACGAACATACCATAACAGCTACATCTAGTTGCAACTGTCTGAATTTTTCTTGTATTTCTTCAGTCTCGTCCAAAAGTCCCTGGATATTTTATCTAAATTTCCTGTACAAAGTCAACTGTAGATTGCGTTGATATTTTAATTTGGTCTCTTAGCTCCTCTCTGGTTGTTTCAAGGTCTTCTTGAAAATGCACAAAATATTCAGCACTGAGCTCTGAGGATTTGATAGCATCAATATCCGAATTGTATGAAGTACCACCAAGTCTGACTATTGCCTGAAACATATACACAGGAAGACGATATATCAATTTTCAAAATTCACTTTTTAATAATATACGTTAAATCATCCATAATGACTGATCCAGAATGTGAAAAGTGTGTTAAATGCGTTAAAGAGGATGAGAGTATAAATACCACGGAAACAATGATTGACTTACTATCAACATAAAAAGTTTCAAGATGACAAAACATGAATGTTCATTAAGTGCTTGTCTCACATAAAACATGCAAAATTGTAAAATTGTCCAGAAGGGTGGTTTGAAATTTTCCTAATTAGGTTGATTTTTCAGTTCATAGATGTCTAAGGAATTAAAAAAAATATTTCGGGCTTTTCTAAGTTGAGGCTATATATAGTAACAACCTAATTTGCATATTTCAGTGATTATGGTCGAAAATACCATTAAAATTGATAATGTTTGAGACCTCTAAAATCCCCAATGTCATTTGCACCTAATTTTTGGTTTATGACATGATTAAAATATATATTGTAGATAATGAAAAGCAAAATAATGAAAGAATTCCATAATCAGTATTTCGTATAGGATGCTATTTATGAAGCCTAGATTTATATATTTCATTTCTACGTCAAGTTTGAGACACTGGTTTTCCGTAAATGTAGTAAATAAATGAATGAAATATCTTTCGTATGAAAATTTGTTCTTAGTTTTACAAATATAAAAATCCACCGAAAAGGCAACCAAATACGAATCCAAAACACGAATCTCTTGACAAGGAAACGCTTATCAACAAGAGAGGAGACAAACTTCGGGACAAAAGAAGTGCGATCGGGTATCTAGACAAGGTCAATTAAAACAAACGTAGTTTACCGAGGTTGAAAACACAAAGCTTGATGGAAAAGACAATTCAAGATATCAAACAAAGTCTGAAGGATTAAGATGAACTCCAAATGGAGTGAGACCGTTAAAAGTATTCTGCTATGCATGTATTACCAACAACGTAAATTCACACTCTAAACTAGCAAAATGTAGACAATTGTAAGATGTCAGATACTTACTGACAAGCCAAATGAAATAAAGCAGTTACTTTTGCCCAAATAAAAGAATAAACTTTTTTAACTTGTTCCCAACTTTTGATTATTTTAGATGATAAGTCAGATGAAAAAAAAGACACGTGTATATATGTGTATATGTATTTACAAACAGAATATTGCTTTAAATATTCTTTATAGAATTCGAAGGATTCTTTGTAAAGCAGGGTGTGCCTACCCTTCTGAAGCACCTTAGATGATCTCCGTATTTTGGTTGAGTTCGTGTTGCTAAGACACTAGTTTTCTATATTTTGTATTTATGTGTACTGTTTGTCTTCTACTTTTTATTTTTTTACATGGCAGAGGGAAAGTGGGGGTCTGGTGCTAGGAATCTTTCGTGGAGTAACATATATGAATAATTCATAGACATTTTATATATGTCACTCCAAATGTAGGATTGTTCAAAATCTTGCATCTGACCCTGGATGGCGTTTTCAGTTTATTTTCGACTTATGAGTTTGAATGTCAATTTGTTTCCTTACACTCCTCTAGTGGAGATAGAAATTAATGAACTCTCTATTCTGCAATTTTGTTTAAGGGCCTTAAGTCAGTCTTGTTGATGAAAAAGTAAAATCACAAAAATACTGAACTGAGGAAAATTCAAATGGCAAAAGCAAAAGCTCAAATACATCAAACGAATGGATAACAACTGTCATATTCTGACTTTCTAAAGGCATTTTCTTATGTAGACAATGGTGGATTAAAATCTGGTTGTATAGCTAGCAAAATCTCTCACTTGTATGACAGTCGCATCAAATTCCATTATATGGACAACGATGTGTGAACAAAACAAACACACATTTAATAGGTAAAATGTTAAAATTGGGGTACCGCCGTCGACATTGTGTAATAATCTAAATCACTATAAAACAAACAAATATGTAACAAAGAAGCACATTAAGGCATATAGACAAAGCACATTAGCAACAATGAAAGACAAGAATACAAAATTTTACAATACCACAATAACAAAATGACGAGATGTATAAGTACAGAGCCACGTCATTGTATTAAAGAAATACAAACAGACATATAGACAAAGAACATCAGCAATAATGACACACAACAATACAAAATTATCATAGAACAATAACACAATGACGGGATGTATAAGTACATAGTCACGTCAAATGGATATCACCAAAACAGACTAAACAGTAAAAGTAATATTCATCAAGACAAATAAAGAATACTATAACACGTTATTAAGATGATAAACAACGTCAGTACCCAGAATCTATACTTTAGGACCATCGTGTATTATTTTGAAGTTGATACGAAATATTAAGCAACAAGGTCTTGGTACCTTCCGATGAACTTTTTAGAAAAAGGACGAGACGTTCTTTGACATACCCTGGTTCCTCAACTTTCTGCTCAGACACTTGTGACGTTTTACAAAGTCTGAGTAGGAGCTGCAACCTCGTGAAAACCGAATAAGTTGGGAAATGTATATCCCATATGCAGGTGAAGTAGGTATATTGCTTCAAAGGTGAGGAGAATTAATAATTTCAAAATTAAAATCGTCTCGTTTGTCATAGATTCTGGCGCTGTGATGACCGTGTATGTCAAATTTGAGGTAAAAGTCTAAAAATGAGGCTGTTGTTTCTTTAATTTCTAGTTCTGTGGATATATTAATGGAACCCAATCAGAAAAGTTTGGATTGTTAATGGAAAGAACATCATCTAAAGTGCGATGGTTCTCTAAAGTGCTTTGCTTGATTGACAAAGTACGATGGTATAGCACGCTAAAGTGCGATGGAACAATAGGGTAAGGTTCGATGACTGAAAACATTAAAGTATATGGATGTTAAAACAAGTCCTTTTGCAAAAGCTACTAAGCTAAGGTATAACATATAATGTGAAAGGCTTTATGATTTACCGGTAGGCTTAAGTGATTGTTTCTAATTTTAAAAGACTGACCACGTAATTATTGCTAAAAGGGTATTTTAGGTGTCACAAAATACTATATTTCCTGTAAATGAATTTTAAAAATTCGGGCGTATTGGATAATTGGTGTAGCTTGCCGTTCACACAGTCTATTAATTATGTGAACACCTCCCTAACAGTCGTAATTTTAAATTGCAAATACAATATTCGGTCATTGTCGGAAAAAGTATAAACATTTATTTGTACAAGCTTTAATTAAAGTGCGAGAAAACGGCGGTGTTCGCCGAGCTTTACCACTTTTCGTAGCAAGTACAAATATACGTTATAATTTCCTACAATGCACAAACTGATATTATAGTCCACAATTTATAATTTTCGTTTGAAAACTAGTACTTTTTTTACCGACGTTACTTTTCAATAAAAGCGACAATATTTTAACGAGGACCGCAAAGTAAACTGCAACACAAACAATGATTTTAATGTATCCGTTCGCTTCCAATAAAAGCAAGATACAGGATAGTTATGCGAATACTATTTTGTATCTTAATAGTAAAATGGTCGACTGCAGGATACAAGTCTTTTCTAGTAAAAAAAAAAAAAAAAAAAAAACACATTTGCTTCAGACGACAAAGCACGGTTAGATTTTAATTAATTTATTCATTGATATTTGGTTTACAAGTTGTTGGATCAAATATTCTTAATTCATCTTTCGGCATGTTCATTTTAATTTGTAAAACGACTGTTAACGTCATAATCCAACTACGTTTCTTGCGTCTATACTTTCGCGGACTATCGCACTTTAGCACATACCATCGCACTTTAGCGTGAACATCGCACTTTAGCGTCCCCATCGCACATTAGAGTCCTACATATCTGAATGTTAAATTAAATGACCTGGCTTCTTTGATCTTCTTGTTTTTGACAAGTGTCTCAAGGAACTCCGTTTCATATGAAAATCAGAAGAGGTCAGCAAGGAGAGGCGCACAAGGCGTTCCCATAGGAATGCCGAAAATTTGTTGAAAAGTCTACCTCCAAATTCAACAAATATGTTGTCAATAAGAAACTCCAGCATACTGATCACTTGTTTATCTGTGTGGTATGTTTTACCTTTGTTCACTATATACAAAATATGATGTATGGTATCCCAAAGTAATTGATTTATAGCGTATACTACCATTTTGATGTTGAAAAGCATTGTGGATTATTTCATTTAGACGATTTGTCAATTTCACATCGGGAATGGTGGTAAACAGGGTTGAAAAATTAAAAGTTTTGATAGAACTTATTGCAGAAAAAGATAGAGATTTAAGAGACTTTCTCTGTAAGCATCAAAATCAGTTGGCCATGGCTATCACCAGATTTCGTTCATATTATGTAATTTTGTTGACAATACCATGAAACTTTAAAAATTATGTCAATTTCTTTAAAGTTGTGTCATTGGTTGCCATAGCAACTACATCAAAATCTGCCATAAATAAACTTGGCAAATTTAAAGAAAATTGCAAAATAACGTACTTATATACCCAGCCTGAACCGAAACATAGTCAAATATATTAAAAAATATGTATTGTTGAAATGTCCATATATTTACCTTTCAAATGATATATTAGGGTATTAATTTATCTGTCACCTGAATATTGAAAACAGTCGTCTGAAATGAACGAAAACAATGATTTTGCAAGAAAGTCAAATTTGTAAAATTAAGGGTTTTGAGGAGTTTTACGGAATTACGCAATTTACATACCCTTGTGAGTATGCACTTCTTAAACCTTAGTATCTCGGCTAACTTTAGGAAAAAAATTGGAATGAGTAAATTTGTATGCGAAATTTAAACCCCTTTAACCGTTGCCATGGTGAATTGTTTTCAGAAAATGCTTAATTTTTGATAATTTGCCAATTAATGCAAATTATATGCAAATGAGCTATACCCTGCTGCTGATGCATATTAATTCAAATAAATCTAAGTTAGGAGATCGCGGGGTGGGGTAATTGGGGTGAGGAGTTGGGGTTGGGTTGGCTGGAATTTGCCCCAAAGCTGGTTATCAGGTGCAAAAGTGTCAATTTTGACAATTGTTCGTCCTATTTCTTGAATTGGAAGACCAGTAGATGCTGATAGATGTATCCAACTGTAGTCTGCATGTAGTGTGGACCACAGTTAACACAACAGTGCTTAAATTGAAAATTGAAGTAAAACTTATCTTGATACATCAGTCTGAAGAAGGGCATTTGCACAAAATCCGGAATTTCCGATTTATTTTACTGCAACTGGGCCTGCAACCGAAAGAAGTCGTTCCATAGGCGTATTTCAATAATAAACACAATCAATTGTTAATTGCTAGTGGATTTACACTTTTTGGAAGTTTTAGGCTTCTGAAATGCGTGTGTCAGACATCGAAGAGAAGCCCACCCTTAAAAACCCCAAGTTTTATCGGATTTCAATTTTCGAAGTTCGTATTTGACCTCAAAACAACCATTAAACATGAGAGACATGACAATGAATAGCCTAAGATAGAAGGAACATGCATAACCTTCGAAATTAATGTCATACAGGTGACCTCTAAAAGTATAGAGAGCCATTGGAACCAAAAAAAATTGTATTTTGGGTAGAGGCAGTAATATTACGGCCGGCCCTGCATGGTAAGGGTTAAAAGGCCAGATACTGCTATTTCTTCAAAATTCCTATTTCTCAATCAACTTGTTTTAAAGATTTGATAGCTAATTGATATATATGATATTTGACATTAGAAATGTAATTTGTACGAGAATAATACTTGGATTTAAGTTTCACCATAGAAACTGCAAAAAAATACATATATAAGCATAATTTATCTTTCTTGTTTTAGCAAGTTCCTTTTTGAGCTCTTTAGGATAAACATGTAGTTGAATATCAACATAATATGGCATAATGCAAACAGGAAGTAAGAAATTTTCAGAATATTTTTGACATACATGTTACCCTATGTTCCTGGTTTTTAACAACTTGAGAGCAATTTGGTTACCTTTTCTGATGAAACTAGGCCTTTTCCTTGTCCAAGAAAAACCATGTCTGACAATTTTGGCCAAAACACTCTATATCGAAAAAACAGCAAAAAATTATAAACCTATACTATAGTCAGACAACACCTGATGAAAAAGGTCAGGACACGGGTCAAAGTTTAAGTGAAACATACTTAAATAAGATAAGGCTTTGATTTAACAAGTAATTGGCAAAAGCTGCAGAATACATGGAATAAAGGCTAAAAAATAAATAACGGGTACAAATAAATAGGCCAAAAAAAAAGATAAAGGATAGAGAATAATGGGCTGTTTAAGTATAAAGAATGGAGAATAATGGGCTTAAAAAATAAAGAAAAGTTTAAGAATGGTCTAAAAATATAAAAAAATAAAATGCTTCGATGAGCGCAGCCTGATACGACCGCAGAGGTAGAACCCTGAACAGTTGGGACAAGTTGGGACACAATATTCAAGCTTGATACTGTCTGAATTTGGGTTGTGATCAAATTTTTGATATGATATAGGTTTCTGACACAAAATAAATGTGGTCAAAGATCTATTGCGCAATACTGTGCAATTGAAGATTTCTTCTTGAAACTTTAAAAAATTGAAATTTCAAAATTTTGAAAAAATATGAATCCCAAAAATTGGAAAAAAATTCCCCTTAGAGTAATTATCCCAAACTCAATCCCAGCATTCCTTTTGTGGTATGGAACCTTGTAGTACAATTTTAGAGAGATCCATACACTTTAACACAAGTTATTGTATGGAACCTAGAAAAATGCTTGTTTTTGGCCCCTTTTTTGCCCCTAATTCCTGCATGTTTAAGGCAATTACCCCCATACTCAATCCCAGCCTTCCCTTTGTGATATGGAACCTTGTGGTACAATTTCAGAAAAAATCCATACACTTACACACAGGTTATTGTCCGGAAACTGTTCAAATGCTTGTTTATGGCCCCTTTTTGGCCCCTTATTCCTAAACTGTTAGTACCATAACCCCCAAAATCAATCCCAACCTTTCTTTTGTGGTATTGAACCTTCTTGTAAAATTTCATAGAGATCCATTCACTTTAACTAAAGTTATTGTCCGAAACCAAATGTGTCTTCGGACGACGACAACGACGCAGACGACGACGCCGACGACAACATCATAGCATTATACGAACCCAAAACATTTTTGCGGTCGTATAAAAATCAGTTATTATTTCCCCAATGTAAACTTGTACAACTGATATCATTTATTATCTCTTATATAATCATTTGACATCACTTGAGTCTGTCATGACTCACATGTTGACCTTTGGCTTGGATCCACAAAATGAAATCATGGGAAACTTGGCAGAGATGCTCCTTAAACGGACCTTTTCTGAGCTTGTAGAACTTAAGGGTGATTTCGTAAACAAGCATGAAGGCTGTCCAAGCCTTTTGATATATATAATTGATTGAACAAAACAGAATAATATGCTCTGCAAAGAACCCCATATATTCAATTTTGTTGAAATCAAACAAAGTTTAATTTTGGACCCTGATTTAAACCAACTGGAAAATTGGACTCAAAATCAATATTCTAGATACATGTTAAGATTCACCATATGAAAGAACCCAAAGAATTCAGTTTTGTTAAACTCAAACTTGGTTTAATATTTGACCATTTGGACCCTGATGTAGACCAATTTGAAAACAGGGCCCAAAATAAAAAATAAAATACACAGTTTGATTCAGCATATCAAAGAAGCCTAATATTTCAATTTTGATCAAATCAAACAAACTTTCATTTTGAACACTTTGGTCAACAATGCTGACCAATTTAAAACAGGGCCCAAAATCCAAAATCTAAATACACGGTGAGATTCAGCATATTATACACAAAGAATTCAAAACTTTGAATTAACCCTCATTGAAATTGGTCAAGAAATAGCAATTTTACAAAATATTAGAAAAGTATTGTTTTTCCCTTTTCCTAAAAGGTGAGGGCTATAACCCATAAAATCAATACCAACCATTTCGAGGAGATCCATAGACTTATACGCAAGTTTTAATCTGGAAGCAAGGAAATCCTTGGGAGTTTTTTGGTACCTAATTCTTAAACAGTTAGGGCCACAACCCTAAAATAATCCCAACCTTCCTTTTGAGGTATGAAACCTTGTACTACAATTTCATAAAGATCCATACACTTATACATAAGTTATTGTACTGACACAAAAGAAGTGCTTGTTTTTGGCCATTAATTCCTAAACAGTAAGGACATTAACCCCCAAAATCGATCCCATCCTTCCTTTTGTGATACGGAACCTTGTGATACAATTTCATAGAGATCCATATTATTCCATACACTTATCAAGATATTGTCTGGAAACCAAATATCTTCGGACGATGATGAAAACCGAGGTCATATAAAAACAATGATAAGAACGGCTAAATTAATTGAATCCAAACTTTGTGTATTTTATCTTAAGGGAGGAATGTCCACATTGGAAGGTAAAATTGTACACTGAATCACTATTGAAAATTACAGTTTGTTTTTCTTTTCAAGGGCTTTTAAATGGATTGATAAACCGACCGTATAGAATGTATCCGAACAGGTACTTAAGAAGTGTCGTTATTAGATATAAGAAGATGTGGTATGAGTGCCAATGAGACAACTCTCCATCCAAGTCAAAATTTATAAAAGTAAACCATTATAGGTCAAAGTACGGTCTTCAACAAGGAGCCTTGGCTCACACCGAACAACAAGCTATAAAGGGCCCCAAAAATTACTAGTGTAAAACCATTCAAACGGGAAAACCAACGGTCTAATCTATAGAAAAACGAGAACGAGAAACACTTATGAACCACATCAACAAACGACAACTACTGAACATCAGATTCCTGACTTAGGACAGGTGCAAACAATTGCAGCGGGTTTAAACGTTTTAATGGTACCAAACCTTCACCCTTATCTGAAACAATAGTGTAACATCACAACATAGAAAGACACACTATAAAATATCAATTGAAATGGCTTAACTCAATCAAAAGACATATTAACACCACTAAGCATACACTGAACAAATAAATTTGATCTATGATACAATGTAAATACAAAATAAATAAACTAAGGAAGAATAATTAAAGTAACATGTTATACCGCTGTGAAATGTTAAACAATTTAAGAAAAATAATATGCTTGAACAAAAATATCAGCCATTTGCAATTACTTTTAACACAGGTAAATGAAAATTATTTTGTTGTTAGGTATACGTGTACAGTTCAAATGGAGAAAGGAAATATTTTACAAAATAAATAATTTTGATGTTTATAGTACGAAGAAGTGAAAATATATAGTTATACCAAACACTTATCAAAGCTGGTATATAGACCAGATATAACCCTGAAAAAGTAAACATTGAATAACAAAAAGCATATGTTTGTCCTTATTCATTAAAGACCAATATGGCTCCAAGAGTCTAAAGAGTTCCAATATGTTAAGAGGGTGTATTGCATTATAACTACAGTTAGAACCAAAAGTAGCAACCTTGAACATTTGTTCTGAGTGTTATTTCGTTAGTTTTGATGACAAACTATTGAGGCTACAAATCCTGGTTAGTAATTTAGACTCATTGGAACCTCTAGATTTTTTAAAATATATATGTATGTTGATTCATTACACACAAACCAACACATACATGTATGATGTTAGCATGATAATTCCTTAATGAGATCTATTAGCAGCTGAAAGCTTTGAATGAACGTTGTTTTACTTATCCCAAACTAAACAAGTCATAAGATATCCACGCAAACATTTATATATAAAAAGGTTTTCAGTTAATGGCTATTTTAATTTTAAGAAATTCTGTTTCATCCAAAAATGGAAAATAATTTATCATGTAGCATAGATAAACAAAAAATCAATATATGAAGTTTTATACTTTAAAATGTCCGGGAACACAGTTATCGTCCTTTGATTTTCGTTAGTCCCTAGTGTGGACAGTGTGTTACTTGCAATTTTTTTTATAGCCCTTTCAAATTTATTTCTTCATGTTTTATGCCTCAAATAGCAAGTAGGAGGATGAATTTACACTGTAAAAAAATTGGGTTATGAATTTTAAAGTTAAGTAGTGATTTGGTCCAGCTGAAAAGGTTAAAATTAGCATTTTGAAGGTGTCAAAAGATCCCCTTAACATAAAATTTTCCATATTTTGAGTTAGAGCTGATGAAGTTTTCTTTAATTTTGATATAATTTGTCCCAAAAGAGTACAACACACTGTAAAAATATTATTGAGAAAGTGCAGGTGGGATTTTTAATTTTCGTTTATTGTCTAAAAGAAATGCACTACGAAATAACTGTGTTCTCGGCCTTATATGACCTTGAACAAAAATAATGACCTTGAAATGATATTTTCTATTTCCTTTCCATTCATTAAAACAAGCATGATGTTGTATATTCCATTTGTTTCACAATTAATATTAATATACATGAAATTCACTACTGTAAGTAAAGACAAGCAATAGGGTGTAAAAGTTAAAATCTCAAATTTGATGAAAAATCTAGTTTTTCAAATTTTATAAAAAATTCAGTAAATTTACTCATTCTAATTTTTACCATATGATTGTTGGATGTCTTGATATAATCTGGATAAAAACAAAATTTGCTGGAAAAATCGCGAAAATTGATATTTTAAATTTGAAATGTACTATTTTAGAATTTTGGAGGTCCATAAAGATTTCTAAAACCTCCAATATAGTCTCAATAATTACATATTTTCCACTTTCTAAATTTAATATTGTTTTTTAGGTTTTGTTAGATCTTACCTTATACTTTTCATGTGCAAACAGTTTATTGATATTAAAGATCAATAAAATATTATTATTACATCACAAAAATACCAGTTTTGCCATTTTGTCAATTTCCAAGCAAGTTCAGATGGCAAAATTTATGACTGTATGTTACCATGGCAACATCATATATTTTGTTTAAATTTAATTTATTTTTATTTTTATTAGGTTAAGTCCAACATATAATGCAAATATGACATAATTCTGAGAGTATGAGTGGCCATCAATATTCCATATCCTTTGATGCTTACAGAGAATGACTCTTAAAATTATCCAGAAGTTCCTTTAGATGTTTTTATAATCCACATATGGTTAATACCACTAGGCAGGTAAACAGTTTCACAGAAGACCCTCTTTCACTGCGTACAGATTTTTTGTCAATCTTATGGACAAATTACCACATCTTCTTTTAATCCATAAATTTAATTTATAGAATATTTGAAAGCCCAACTCAAAATTAGAATGTAATTGCCAAATGCAGACTGAGACACTATGACAAAAATGTCTCTGATTTTATATTTGGGTTTCTCATACTTTTTCGAAAATATGACAAAATTATAAATAATTGTCATACAAGTGGGAGGTTAAGCTAGCTATAAAAGTTTTTTAACATGAATAACATCTTTTATCTTCAATAAATCGAAATACATACACCCTAAGCAGTCCAGAGAAGCAGACAGAAGGGTCCTTGATTTTCATTTGCCAGAGGAAACTACAAATTGGTAAAAAATACTCCATGCATATAACAATATATATAACAAAACCGGCTTCTGTTTTCATTAATTACTCTACACGCTTTAAAAAGATGACTTAAAAATAAATAGAATTCAGTATTTTAAATTGTATGAACATACAGTATAGAAAACAATACGTCTACATTACAATATCAAAAGAACAAAAAGTTAAATCTGACATTACTCCAACAAAAACATTTTGGAAATTGATAGTAAATTTTAGATAGTCCAGCACAAAACAAACATAAAAGCATACACAGTGTACCGATAATGTACAAATAAAGTAACTTATAAATACGAGGGTACACAAAATGCTAATAGCACACCAAACTTGCAGGCGCCCAAAGCTCATCTCCGGGTTTTTGCATCAGGAACATTTAGAGTAAAACATCGAAAGTTGAATGTCTATATACCCAGCATTTCCAAAGGTATATAGTTAACCAAAACAAATAAAGGAAAAACTTCAAAGTAATTAACATTATAGACAACGTCAGTATATATAGTGTGAAATTCATATATAGCCATCCTGTATTATTTGTGAAGCTGACACTGAATATGTACTTAATATGTTTTAGTACCGTAAAACGTTTTGAGACAAAGGACAAGAGTTTTGATTTTTTCTTTACAAAACCCTGTCCACTTAATTATTTAATCAGACATCAATAACTATATTAAGGCGATGGCAGTTCATCTATTTTCAAATCTCGTAAAACTAACCTAAATAAACGAATCAAGTTAATTAATAAAAACTAAGGAATTGCATGAACTCCAGAAGGAGCGAATTCGGGTAAACTGTAATAAGATATTGATATCATTTGAACATATATAGCTACTCTTTTCAAAAACATTTACCTCCGTTATTTCTTTCCAGTCATATAGAAAGTCAGTCTTTGAAATCTTGTCTGTTTCGTAATGAGCATAATAGTTTCGGTAGTACTTTATCCTGGCTAGATCAGCTCCATCATTTCTTTCTGATCCAGAGGGTAATTTATCAAATCCTTTAAAGGCGGTTTTATGTCTGTAAGGTTACGTAGTAAGTGGATCATGAGGGTAACATCGTAGTTTTCGACGAAATTGTACCTAGCAACAAAGCATTTGTATTTATATAAAGACAAATAACATATCTTGTTAAAAGTGCTTTTGGAAAAAAACTTTCTCAAGATTGAATATTCTTTAAAGATTCGACTGGTAGACTATCATTCGGCACAATATGAAGCCCTTCTTTTATCTTGTTCGCTGTGCTCACTAGACAAAAGTCTTCATATCTTCATATTGTGACACGCAGCTGATATTTTACGATATACATATGCAGAAACCTGCTAATCGGAACTTACAGGAATCTTTGATTAGTGTATTTCCTAAGATTAAGTTTTTTACCTTGATCTTGATATCATGAATGATGTATGGAATGTGAACATAGACAGACTTCTGCTCCTTTTATTGTTCACCCGAATACAAAACTTGTCAGACGATGATTTCAACCGTTCTTTCCTCGTTCTCTTTTGGTAGCAGTTTTGTGTTTACACAGCTACTTTAGTACAAGTAATCTGGATGTACAGTTCTAAAGATGCATATCAAATGTACATCTGTAAAGCTGTATATAAACTGTACATCTGTAAAGCTGTATATAAAGTGTACAGCTATAAAGATGTATATAAACTGTACATCTGTAAAACTGTATATAAATTGTACATCTGTAAAGCTGTATATAAACTGTACATCTGTAAAACTGTATATAAACTGTGGATAGATATCGTATCACACAAGATACAGTGATAGAATCTATATGTTTAGCTTATACACAGATTTAAAATGTGCAGTTAATGTACATTTTACAGAGTTGCAGTTATATACAGCTTTAAAATGAACAGTTTATATAAAACCGCAATTTTATACGTGTGCATGCGAAACAAATTTCTTGTTAGTGGGGTCTAAATACAGCACAAACAACATTTTCCAAAAGATCAAAAAGTGAAAAGTATTTTTAACAAAACGCATTTGACTAACAGGTCGAACAACAAATGTTCTTAAACTCTGCTGACTGCCATTGGCGATTGCCAAATAAACGGATCACCGATGTAATAAATGGATCTTAAATATAAATTTAATACTAAAATGAAAAAACAATAAACTTGCGGAAAAGATGTTAAACCGCAAACAAAAGGTGCAAAGGTTTTGTACACCATATCAGGATTTCGACAATTAATGTCTCTTCAGTGATGTTAGGAATCGAAACGGTATTTGGAAAGCCATACAATTTACCTCAATTTAGGATAGACTTTTGAATTTTGAGGAGTCAAAATAGGATGAACGGATCATATAAACCCGAAGGCAAATATTATACAAGCCCAAACGAAAAATATAAACAAGTCTAAATTGAAAACAACGTTCGAACCTATGATTGCGTTGGATAAAAACCGCAATTTTATACGTGTGCATGCAAAACAAATTTCTTGTTAGAGGGTCTAAATACAGCACAAACAACATTTTCCAAAAGACCAAAAAGTGAAAAGTATATTTTAACAAAACGCATTTGACTAACAGGTCGAACAACAAATGTTCTTAAACTCTGCTGACTGCCATTGGCGATTGCCAAATAAACGGATCACCGATGTAATAAATGGATCTTAAATATAAATTTTATACTAAAATGAAAACAATAAACTTGCGGAAAAGATGTTAAACCGCAAACAAAAGATGCAAAGGTTTTGTACACCATATCAGGATTTCGACAATTAATGTCTCTTCAGTGATGTTAGGAATCGAAACAGTATTTGGAAAGCCATACAATTTACCTCAATTTAGGATAGACTCTTGAATTTTGAGGAGTCAAAATAGGATGAACGGATCATATAAACCCGAAGGCAAATATAATACAAGCCCAAAGGAAAAATATAAACAAGTCTAAATTGAAAACAACGTTCAAACCTATGATTGCGTTGGATAAAACCGCAATTTTATACGTGTGCATGCAAAACAAATTTCTTGTTAGAGGGTCTAAATAGAGCACAAACAACATTTTCCAAAAGACCAAAAAGTGAAAAGTATATTTTAACAAAACGCATTTGACTAACAGGTCGAACAACAAATGTTCTTAAACTCTGCTGACTGCCATTGGCGATTGTATATATATATATATATATATATATATACCTAAAGACGGAAACAAAATTGAAATTTGTTTGTCTGATAATCGTTTTGTCTTTTAACCATGATTCCTCGGTTCGTAAAATTGCAGGCCATTTTGTTGGTGGAAAATATTTGTGAAATGTTTCTCTTATGGCTCGAGGTGCAACACCATAAAGTACTTTTTCACTCTTACAAAGTGTTCCTCCTCTTCTCTGGTTGATTCCATTCGTCTAAAAATTAAAAAAATGTTTTTCAGTAGATTGGCAAAAGTACAGACATGTTTAGCCTCTTGAAATAAAATTTGTGAAAAATCAATTTTCTTTTATTTTTGTGGTAGGAAAGTAAAAGTGAAATTGACTACTTTGACAATGTTTTGTTCCTAGTTTTATCATACGTGTATTGGATGTTGGATGTAGACGGATTGATATTTCATTCTTTTTATAATGTGTTATTGACTCTGAAGTAGCTGTCAGTAACTGCAAGTACTCTTGATCTGTATTTTGTGTCCTTTTGTTGTGAAGGATACATAAATACTCTGACACATTCGCTCTGTGTTTATATTAAATCTTTTCTGCCTTGTATTGATCTGATCAGTTAAGCCCTTTCCAACTGATTTTAATTTTGTTCTAATGTTGTACTGTTAAACTTCTGTCCCAACATATTTAACTCCACAACATGTTATGTTTTTCTTCCAACTAAATATATTCAGATATAGGCATACATCACCAGCCATGTCATATATTTAAACGGAAGTTTACAGCGACATTATGAATGTTAAATATTATTCATTTAGCGCACACTTTCTATTTTAGTCCTATTGTATCCAACATATTATGAAAATAAGGATATGTGGTATGATTAGCAAATAAGACAACTTTCCATCAAAGTTCAAATAAAGTGAATGAAAGCACTTATAGGCAATCGTACGGCCTTCAAAATTGAAACAAAAAACCAAACAAGATCGGCTATAAAAGGCCCTGACATGAAAAATAAGAAACATTTCAATTGAAAACCTAACGGCCTCCTCATTCGGGACAGGCACATAAAAATGTAGCAGGGTTTAGCATGTTTGTGAGCGCTCAGCCCTCCCTAACATGTGACAGTGGTGAAACATTATACCATAAAACAAGCTATACAAATCAGTTAAAAGGGTTTAACTCGTTCCAAAAATAACATACACACAATGTCTTTTCGTAGTTTATGTTCCGAGAAGAACCAATATGCCAAAGGTCATATCCTTGTCTTGCATATCAATTGTCTTGTTCTCAATTGTTACGTTGATTTTGTCAGTTTTATGTACCTCCTCTATTTGAATTACCTTGGAGCTCAGTATTTTGTTAATACTCATTTTTCTTAGTAAAAGTATTACATTAAAACAGAAGCAGCAGATAAGTTCATGCTGACTGAACTTTCGAGTGCTATTTTATGAGACGAACGAAAGCTTTATTTTTATTTTATTAAAATGCCGTCATATATCAATTTATAGTTGATCTATAATAAATCATCTCCTTGAAAAGTGAATTCGATAATTTGATTAACGAAAAGAAAATGCAAAGAAACATGCAACGAAAATCAAAATAAACTCATGTACTCGATAGTTTGGTCAGCAGAAACTAAAACATTTAAACCAAATTTGAAATCAGCACAACAATTTTTTCATACAAATTTTAAATCTAACAATGCTGCACCATTTGTTGGCTTCTTCAACGGGTGAAAAGTTAACATTAAACACTTTTAATTGTTGATGCTTGATTTAGTAATAACATAAACAGTACCAATTTTTCTGCACCAGATGTGCATTTCGACAATCAATGTCTCTTCAGTGTGCTCGAGGCCAAAGTATTTGAAAATCAAAAGCTTATTAAAAGGACGAAGAGCTATAAATCAAAAGGACAAAGAGTATAGCCAAAGCTAGACAAGGAATCAGAGCTTTGCATGAGGGTAACACATTCCTTAATTTAAAATAATTTCAAAATTTTGTTACAGCAAATTTTGCAGTCAATCAAAGTTGAAAATCACTCTATCCTGTCAATCAACTATTTATAGAGGAACTCAAAAGTCAAAGAGAGGTCGACACAACATTGACAACATAGTAAACCAACGGAGTCTAGCAACAATGCACAAAACACGTTACTATAAAATAAAGACCATTTCCATTCTCAATTGTATAGTAACATGACCATCCTACCCTTACGATTATATTATAAGATTATGAAGACAACAATCCCTATTAAATCAGCATAAACTTCAGAAAGTGAATGTGTATCAAATAACAGTAACAGTTCCAATATTACTGCACCAGATGCGCATTTCAACAAGTAAGGAATATTACAGACATCTTGTGAACATTTTGAGTTATGCAAAACTGAGTCCGTATTCTGTGTGATAACAAGTATTGTTGTATAAAACTTATTCTATTTTGTTGAGAAAAAAGAGACTGCCAAAAGTGTATCTCAAATTAAGGCTCCGTGTTGAAGGCCGTACCTTTACCTATAATGGTTTACTTTTATAAATTGTTACTTGGATGGAGAGTAGTCTCATTGGCACTCATACCACATCTTCCTATATCTATATATGAGAAACATTTACCGTGCATGTATGCTCGTTTATCCTACTTGACTTCAGGAAAATTAAACCATACTGGATGCTAAAAGCTAATTATTATTTCACTATTTCATTTTCATTACTGATTGAACAAAACAAATCACAATTCAATGTTTTATATACCTCGTAGATAGTGCCTCTTTAAAGAATCATCCACAATGCTTTCCTTCATGAAAAAGGTATCACACGCTACAAATTTACACATTTTGTTAAACGTGAGCCGAAAATAAAACATGTTACACCAAAGAAAAAGTGATCAGTATGTCGGAGTTTCTAATTTAACATATTTGCTGAATATGTATGTAGAATTTTCAATTTTCAAATTCTAATGATAAGTTAACTGTGCACCTTTTCTTGTCGACCTTTTCTTATTTTCATAGGAATCTGAGCATTTTAAAACACTCTTGTAAAAACAAGAAGATTTAAAAGATGTATTATTTAATTTCACATACGGGTGTCGTGATGGTGTTCTTTCCATTTCTAATTGGGTCCCATCAATATATCCTCCTTAACTAGAGATTAAAGAAACTACAGATATAGCGTCCTTCGCATTATTTCTAGACATTTATCTCGAATTTGACAACAGCGGTCATCTTAGTACCACAACCTATGACAAACTGGACGATTTCCATTTTACTCTATATTTATGCATCCTGTAATCGGGTTTTTACTTTTAACTTTTGGCATTATAGCGCTTGTGGGTCCTGTCCTTCGAGTAGGACACAAAGAGGTTTTAAAGTGGGTTTTTCTATTTTCTTTTAACCATGTGTTTATTTACTTTATTTTTCCTTTTTGAGAAAGTTTATACTGTATTCTGTATGCATCATCAACGACATTAACTTTTTTGTTGGTGACGTTATTGGCAAGTTATTATAATTTGTTACACCTTTTTTTTATTTTAGTTAGTTTGATTTGTACGTTGGCTTTAACTTTTTAGTCAGTTATATTGAATGTATGTGATGTATGTTTACACAGTTTTGTCTGCTGGATCCCAATAAGGGTCATATTAAATCATTATGTCTTTTATGTACCAGGTTTAATCCACCATTTTCTACTTTAGAAAATGCCTGTACCAAGTCAGGAATATGACAGTTATTGTCCATTTGTTTGATGTGTTTTAGCTTTTGATTTTGCCATTTGATTAGGCACTTTCCGTTTTGAATTTTTTTGAGTTCAGTATTTTGTGATTTACCTTTTTTTTTTTTTTTTGGTATGTTAACCTAATTTTTATCAATATAACGAAACTATAAACAACTGTCATACAAGTGGTATATTAAGTTAGCTATAAAACCATGTTTAACCAACCATTTTCTTCGAATAATGCCTTTACCAAGTCAGGAATATGGCAGTTGTTTTGTCACTTGTTCCGTTGATTGATAGCATATCTGAGCCTTCTATAGCTGCACAATTATACGGTTGGGATTTTTCATTGTTAAATAGAAAATGAAAGGATATGGAGTAAATGTACATGGGACAAAATCGCACACAATACATAGAAAACATAGAAAATTATCAATGAACAGGGCTTTTATTCCTGTTCTTCATCTTGACAGTTGATGTAGGGTTAGGGTTAGGGTGTAAAGTGAATACGATTGCCTACATCCACATAATTAGAATCTGGTGGCTAGTTGTCATATTGACAATCATCTCTTCATTTTAATATACGTAAGAATAAGAACTTCTATTGTAGGACTACAACACAACACCATTCGTTCCCAAAGCCCAAAAGTAACATAATGAACTGTTGTCTTTTTTTTTGTCGTATTGTCTGAATTTAGAATTTTTGTTTTCTTGCCGTTGCTAATGTCAATTAAAAGCGATTTTTTGTTGACTGTTCATCCGCTTTTAAAACAGATGACTGTCTTTTAGATGTTCATTAGATATTTTAGAGTTTTATTCCGAATAGACATATTGCCTCAGTGTTGACAGGCTAGTGATACAATAGTTGTCTTACTTAGGCCACCCAGAATAGAGGTCCTCCGGACCATACGCCTATTTTGTTTTCTTGCCGTTGCTAATGTCAATTAAAAGCGATTTTTTTGTTGAATGTTCATCCGCTATTAAAACAGATGACTGTCTTTTAGATGTTCATTAGATATTTTAGAGTTTTATTCCAAATAGACATATTGCCTCAGTGTTGACAGGCTAGTGATACAATAGTTGTCTTACTTAGGCCACCGTGAATTGAGGTCCTCCGGACCATACGCCTATCTAAGGAACAAGAATGTTTAAGGCTTTTATTTTGTATTTCATTTTCTATCATAGTTATTGTGTCTTGTTATGGAATAAATATTAATTGAAAAGCCCTCTTTTGGCCCATGATTTGGAATAATTTGAAATACAAGATATTTGTATACGTGTATGGTCGGGTCATGTGAGTATATACGCATATGGTCATGTACTTTCTGCATCATCAACATGTAGTATGCAACTGAACATATTTGCTGTACTCACAACCGTGTTCTTACCTCGAACATGACTTATTACTGATCTGCGACGTGTCTTATAAAGGACGTAATCAGCTATCTTAAATCTGGTCAAACCTTTTCAAGGAGCTTCTTTATTTTTGTTGTGTGTGTGTGGTTGGTTTGAAAATTTTCTTTGACTTACTCGCGGTGTTGATTGTCCATGTTTATATTATGATTTTTCATGCTTTTAGCATTTTCAAACGATTGCAATTTTTTTTCTACAAACATTAGCATTACTTGGCTCTAAAACACATAATACATAATACTTTAAACTAACAAAAACAGCGAGCAGGATACAACACGAGGACGGAATTGTGACTTCATGTAACTGTCAGAAAAGTCATAATGGGTCAAACTTAACTCAACTTTTAACTCAAAAAGTGCCAACTTAAAATGCTTTGATAAATTTTGGTTGAACTATTTGAAATCAAAACGATAAAAAGTCGCAGTAAACATAGTGAATGATTTGGAGTGTCGATTTACGTCCAATGTATTTAAGTTTAATTTTATAAATAAGACAAAGTATGTTATCATTTGGCAAAAATCAACACAAAAAGTAATATCTTATCCTTTATAAAACCAAAAACAAAAATTTTTTGCAATTAAAATTATTTTGTTAATTAACGATATTTCAAAATTTTAAAAGTTGTTTGTAACGAATATATTTCAATACAGCTATAATTACTACATTCAACATATTTAAATGGACTCATGTAGTCATGGTTGGTATTAGGTAAACGCTGTTTATACGCAGTTAAGATCTGGTATACATACTGTTTTACATAAAGAAAACTATTGGATATGTCCTTGGATCTACTTGACCCTTTTAAAACACATGTTTTAAGTAGATCAAGATGTTTGCGGAATTCAAATTGATTTGATAATTTTAAAAATAACACGAACACCAAAACTAATATGAATCATTGTCTGTCTTAATTTGTCCTGTAATAAGTTCTGCATAAAAATATCCAGTCCTGTTATACTACAAATCTATACAGGAATTATGCTTTGTAATTTGAATGTTAGTATCAATTTCATCGAGCCATTTCCATTTGATAAGGGACTTTCCAATTTAAATTTAAATTAAAATTTTCCTTGAAGTTCGCTATCTATGTTATTTTACTTTTGATAATACAAGAATAGTTCGTATTAAAATTTTATTAATTGGCCTCATCATGCCTCCTCCTTTATTGTACGCTGGTCGTACCAGTAACTTACAGAAATGAACAATAACGATATGGGAAATGGTCTAACTATATACACTTTAATATATCGTATTACATAACCGTGCATTCGTAAAAGCTTTGGATATTGTCTTTTAAAACCACCATCCTTAATACCGGTCAATTATTCATGTTCAATTTAACAAGGTTATGTCAAAGAAAAAGAAACATTTCAGTTGATGACATTGTCGTATTTGGTGTATTAGTAATTCCTTTTATCCTGCAATCAGCTAACTATTGTACAAATAACAGGTACACAAATAACTTTTGCTTTATTTGTACTTGTACAAATAAAGTCTCCTGTTACCCCGCTTCTATGTTGAGCAAGCGATAATGTGGATATTTCTTTTGCGTACCAGTTCATTTTGGGGTCCTCTTCGCGGTCCGCGTTTAAACTATGTCGATTTCTTTGAAAAATTAGAGACAATGATTTATATTTTACAACTAAAGTTTCAAGTGTGGGTGTAAATTTCAGGATAAAACAATATATGTACATTGTCGGAAAATATAAAATGTATTTGTACTCGCTACGAAACAGGAGAAAAGCTCGACGAGCCTCGCTTTTCGTCCTGTTTCTAAAGCTCATACAAATAAATTTTACATTTTCCGACAATGTACATATATTGTATATTTATCCTGCAATCAGCCATCTATTGTACAAATAACAGGTATACAAATAAATTTTTGCTTTATTTGTACATGTACGAATAAAGTCTCCTATTACCCCGCTTTCATGTTGAGCACGGGATAATGTGGATTTTTCTTTTAGCGAACCAGCTCATTTTGGGGTCCTCTCCGCGGTCCGCGTTTAAACTGTCGATTTCATTGAAAATTAGAGACAATGATTTATGTTCTTATTCGCCAGACTTAAACGAACATAAATTATTTATACAATAAAACTCAACACATGTATCAGAAATGAGCTCTCCTTGTGAGGGTAGCATACTTTTATGTATAATATAAATCTGGGTATAAATCAAACAGTTCGTTTTAAAGTTCATTTTAAGCACACTACAGCTTATTCTCAGTCATTACTGAGACACTAAAGACAGTCATACTGGCTCGATCACAGTCAGCCATCCATTAATACATACAAATATACACCAATCTACAAAACAAGAAATACAACTTTAATAAATCATTATACATAAATCACTACTTTCAACATGAAAACAGTTAAATGGTCTTGGTGATGGTGGTGGTGGTGGGGGAAGGGGGAAGTGGGGGGTAATACAGGCAAGGCAATAGTACGGCGTATGCTAACCAGCGTAAGGCAGAACTTCGAATAATATTATTTTCAATTTTCCAATTTTGTGTAAAAGCATCAGTAGCTTCACTCCGGGATTCCAAAATTTTAAATTAAATCGCTTCAATTTTGTATTAGCAAAATTGGCAAATCTATCAACGGTATAAGGACCATATAAATTATCCATGAATTCAAAAACTCCGGAGATGTTTGCCAGTCATCTATATCTATCATAAAGACAAAACATCAGCTCTACCATTTTCTGATCTAGGTACCCATATTGGGTGTACAATGAATCCTTCCTTCGATAAAAATTTTAAAATGTCATATGCGAAACACTGTAAATACATCTTGGTGCTACCTCTATTGATTATTTTACACAGTTTTGATTATCTGTGTGCCATTCAACAGTACTGGTTTTTTAAACAGATTTAAATGAATACAAAGCTAATTGAATAGCCATTAGTTCTCGCCAAGTCGAACTCATGTTTTCTCATATTCGCTCCATGTGGAATGAAAACTTTTCATTCAACTCTACAGTAAAAGCACATGCGGCTACATTACTAGCATCTGAATACACCACTATGTTCGGTAAGGTTTCATTCACAAAATTCTTCTGATTAAGATTTGTCAAAATGTTTGACCAAAACCTCAACTTTGCTAATACACACTCAGTGTAAGCAATATCTAAATTACCATCCCATGACTTTCTGTTCTCAATTGCAAACAATAAATGCCTTGTCATTAGGCTTGTGACATTGCCCATAACTGGAGACATAGAAATAATTCTACCTGTGAACTGTGCTAACTGACGAGCACTTACAACGGGAAATTTTTTCAAAATATTGTCAAGCGATTCTTTTGCATCATTAAATCTACGTTCAGACACTGCTAAACTAAAGCTTACCAAATCCAAAATTAATCCGAGCCATTCCAAGCGTTGAACTGGATCAAAATAGATTTTTGTTCATTTATAAAAATCCTGCTAATTCTAATGAGGACTTTACGAATTCAGATATATTTTGACATTCTAAATACCCTTCTGACATACCTAAACCATCATCTAGATAAAGCACTATATCTACATCGTTTTCAGGCCAGTATTTAACCATAGGTCGTAAACATTTTGTAAAATGTAAGGCGCTGAACTCAAACCATAAGCTAATACTGAAAAACAATAAAACTTTCCGTTCCAAGAGAACCCTAAATATGTATATTGTTCTTTGCATATATCCAAATGAAAATATCCAGATTTTAAATCAAATATTATTAGATATATATCTTTCTTAAAAAATTGCTGAGCAACTTTCCAATCTTCGAATTTTATTTTATTTTTCAAGACGTATAAATTCAATTCAGATAGATCTAATAGCAATCTTTTTTTCCCGGACTTTTGCATGGCAACACTTAATGGATTTGCTACAAAAGGCTGGAATGGTACTTCGTGTACGCATCCGTTTTCGAAAGTTGGAGAACAGCTTCGTTTACAAAATCAGTATTATCAACTGCAGATTTATTATTGCGGAATTTCATAGGGGTGGTAAACTCACAAAAGGAATCATATAACCTGATTTTATAGTATTAATTATAAATTTGCTTGCTCCAATGTGCTCTCAAAATGCAACATTTTAGATAAACTACTTTTGACGCCTTTGGCGAATTTTGAAAAATCTAGTTTATCAAAGTACTTAACATGTTCGAAAAGTATACTAAATTAAGATACTTATCTTTTATCTTATGTTGCTGGGTTGGTCCTTGGTGTAAATTGCTTGCTGCTTATATTGGGACAGTTTGTCCGCCAGTGTCCAAATTGGTGGCATTCATAATACATGTCATAGGAAGTCGCTTCGCGGCGACTGTTCCTCCGAAAGGGCGGCTGGCTGTACTGTTGATGAGGCATATCTGCAGTATTAGTAGGAGGTCTAGAAACAGCAGCTGAAGGCTTAGTGTAAGGTTTATTACGACTCTTCTTCTGATAGTTTTGAGTGCTCTGCTTTCAGCTTGGCGTAGTCTTTTCTCGTCATCGGAATCTGATGCTATTTCGTCACTCTCGTACTCACGAACTGTGGTTCAACCAGCAGGAGATTTATCGGCTATTCTGATGAGCTTATTTCTTTTATTCAACTTTAAGATAAGTCCAGAAATTAAATTTATAGAAACAAAATCTTCCTTCGAAAACGTTTTTGCAGCTTATGTAGGTCAGCAAGGACTTCGGAATTGAAAGTAAATTGGATTTGGTTACCTTCACTCTTTAGTTTTACCGACTCTTTCTTTTTGAACTTAGTGGCTAAGGAGTCGTTGCCCGACACTAACTCGTTCTTCAGTGCTGATATTTTAGAATCGAAGTACGACGTAAACAGTTGAAAGGTGCTGTCACTTATTTGTGGCTGTTGTGCACTTTGTTGGGTTGCTGTCGATGGCATTGATACAGGCAAACTAGGAAATGCAGCTTTTCTGTTTAGAACTCGTGTAGTAGTAATTATTCTTCGTCTTCGGAACGGTGGTCTGTCATGGTAATAATACTGCAAGGCAGTAGTACGTCGTATGCTAACCAGCGTAATGCAGAACTTCGAATAATAACATTATAAATTACATTTAATTGATATCAAACAACAAGCACAAGAAACACGAGCCAAAATCATACGATACCTAGAATACCTGTTTTAAAGTCGCAATGCGACAAATATCGTCCCATAGAATACATTGTAAACATTACAGGCATTCTAAAACACGTGTTGATGTAAACAAACACACGTGTTTTACCAAAACAAATACATGTGCTTCCGTACTATTATTAAATATATTTACATTTGACAACGAAAGTTTTAAGTGTTGGGTGTCAATTTCAGGATAAAAACAATACATGTACATCGTCGGATAATATAAAATTTATTTGTACTCGCTTTTCGTCCTGTTTCTAAAGCTCATACAAATAAACTTTATATTTTCCGACAATGTACATATATTATATAATACGTGTTAAACATAATCGAGAACAGAAACGTCTTCTAGTATCACATCTGGACATTGTTGATCAATTTTTACAACATAATACAGTTCAAAGGTTGAATGAGGGACTGATCATTTATATTGCAAGGCTTATTGTTAATAAACAACGGCTTATGTGTGGTATTTTTCTATATCGGTCAAATCATAATTGGGATTTCTTACTCTGTCATTCACGAAAAAATTAAATCCTTCGTCCAATGCATTTAAGAACTATCGAATTAAGTCGTTGGAAGATTTCGCCATTTCCATATATATATTTCAAACAAGGCCGATATCAGTTGTGTATAAATAATATTCTAACAATGTAATAATGATTTAAAGGTGAACTAAGTGAATTTGACTATTTTTATATCCCATTTGTTTAGAAGCACATACTTAAGTACTTAACATACTCTAGATTTTAATGCAGGTGGTTTTGGTGCTTCTAGGAAACTTAATTCAGATCAGTTCGTCAGCAGCTTCCAAGTCATGAAGTGGTATTTACATTTGATATCATCAATATGATATGGTATGTTTCAATGATGCATAATAGATAACCAAATCGTTTGTTAGAACAGAAGTTCTATTTCAGTATACTGTAGTTTAATCATAAACGGTACAAAATTAAATGCAAACGTAAAGTAAAATTTAAGGATAATGGTAGGGATGAAAAGCACATTTTATCAAACAATACCGGTTAGAGTTGTATGTATTTCCTTTTCGTGACCTTTATCACGAATGTATGCAATAGCGCCACATACAGACATTTTTGACACTTGGTCATTGTGATAAACACTTAAACGGATGCTTGTATTTTACCTTTTGTATGATAAAATAGACATGAAATCGATTTGCTGTAGACTGAAACAGCACTCGAAGTCAAATTCCGAAGTTTGCATCGAGAGTTTTCAAATACTACTGAACCTCCAAAAAGAAAATAATACTTTATAAATTTATAATGCCCGAAAAGCGTTTCATTTATCAATAGAGAGTTTAAGTAAAGAATGTTCAAAATCATATCTGCTGAGTTGATAATAACCTAGGGTTTAACGTTTTGTTCCTTATATCGATCTTTAAATTTATTTTTCTTATGGTTTTCACTGGATCGATGGCACTGCTGTTGGGCGTTTTTTCCCAAAGGGTATCATGAGCCAAAAGTATGAATTATTCGAAATACTAAGGATTTTCTTATCCCAGGCATACATTACCTTGGTCGTATTTGGCACAACTTTTGGAATTTTGGGTTCTCAATGCATATGTTCTAACTTTATACTTGTTTGGCTCTCTAAGTATTTTGATCTGAATGTCACTGATGAGTCTATGTAGACAAAAGGCGCGTCTACGTATTAAATTGTAAGCTTGATGCCTTTGATAACTATCGTTACTATTATCTAATATGGCTCATATCGATCGAAAAATTCAATTAATTTTTAAAGTTGTTTCACTTAAAATCATCACAAATGACAAAGGAGTAAGTTCGGTAAGTGTTAAAATTTGGCCCCGATTAAAGATCAATGTTTCAAGATTGATATGTCCAAGATGATTTGTCTAAATGTTATTTTAAAGCGATGATTTTTCATCCCAAATATGTAAACAATGGTGATTGTTAAGAAATTTAAAAAATCGTTCAGTTTGAACAAACATAAGGGCTAGGAAACATAAAGCGCACGTGTCGACTCAATAAATTTTCAATTATATAGGTAAAATTTTATAACAAACAGTATTGTATGGTTGTGACCTGTTGTCTATTTATTGCACGAAGAGATATTTCTAGTATCACACTGCACCGAGTGTGATCCAAAAAGATACGAAAACTTGGTTAACGACTGAGACGATATTGCGACATTTTCATTTGCGATTTGTTTGTTAAGGTTAAGACGATGTACACATGTCGTGCATTGCAACTGAAGTATGTTTTGTACATTACGAAGCGTACAAACAGTTTCAAATATGTTGAAATATGAAATGAAAGTTTGACGCTGAATGGGTCATTTGACGTCATACTGGTACGTGCAAATGAGTAGATCAACGGTTAATTTAATACAATGAGAGTATAAGCCATAAGAGAAATAGATTTAACAACTCATGAGAATGGGATATCGCTTGATATCGATTATCGTTATTTAATTTAAATTTGAATAATAAACTCGCCGAAGGCTCGTCTATTATAATAAAATTGAATAACATGAGTTGACATCAAGCAATAGCATATTCTCATTCGTTATGAAACTGTTGATAAAGTGAAAAAAAGTATTTGTGGACACATGCGATCTATGTTTCTTGTCCCTAAAATCATTGGAAATTTACCCGTTTTCATAGCATTTAAGTAGAAAATTGAAATAAGTGATGTTTGTGAAGTAATGAATAGAAAGCAATACGTAAAAAGAAATATTTTCTTTTAGTTTATGTATAAGCAATGATTCATCATACTATTGGTCAATATATCTTAATAGAAATTTAGCTAGAAATCTATACTACTAAAGGAAAAGACGGATATCATTGAGCCGCAACTCCTCTGAAACCATACAAAGTCGGAAATATTTGTGATATGACGTATAAATGTCCTTTTGTACTTACTAAATTTGTCTTTGAAACAATCTTTTTCCACAGAAAAAGCTAATTTTAAGAAAATGTCCAAACTCGGAAACCGTTATCGATCCGCGTCTTTTACGCTTTTGCGCACGATCAGTTGACGTACTGCACATGCTTCATCTGTTACCTAATCAGTACATTCTAACTCTGTCAGGCGAACCACAAAATGGTGTATTTGGAATTAAAATTTTGCTATATACACGGGACATAATCACACCTGTACACAGGGATTGACACTACTTAATTCAATCATTGGCCAATTTTTTTTTATATCTACAAGTAATTTCTGGTTGTTGTAAGAAAATACATGTAAGGACGGGTTCAAACAGAAAGAATTGAAAAGTAGAGAAAACTGTGTGCACCTTATAATCAGCATGAGTTTATCAAATGAGAATACGAATACTAAAATCCAGGCTAAAAATAAGGCGTAGGCACTTTAATTTAATCACGGGCCTGCGATGTCACGGGTGTGTTCTAGTAGAAGCTATTCTAAGGACTCATCGAACATACTCCTTTAGCTTTTCAAAATTACATTTATAATCATCGATAAGGATCTCAAACCACAAAGATTCCCTACCAAAACTTAAATAAAATGGCTACTCCTATATCTCGCTCTTTTGGCATTTTAATTTGTATGTGTTGCTTCAACGTATGATTTGTTATCGTCTCTATGATTTCTGACTTTATTTTAGTTCTACGTTGGTTGTGGGAAAACCAGTACTGCTTTTAAAAATAAAAAACAAAATTCCGAACTCAAGAAAAATTCAAATCGGAAAGTCCCTTATCAAATGGCAAAATATAAGATAAAACAAATCAAACAAATGGTAAATAACTGTCATATTCCTGACTAGGTATAGGCATTTCATTATTTAGAAAATTGTGGTTTAAACCTGTTAATTTTGTCTTAATAACTTTATGAAGCATAAAGCCTGTTATAAGGTTCATGAAAGATGTCATCAAATAACATGAATAATATAAACACAACTTAAAATTTTAGAAAAACTTTTGATTTTATAATTTACATTTTCTCGAAAATAAGTTTGACATATCTAAGAAATATATTGAATTCATCTTACTTTTTACATTTGAGTCTTACCGTAAGTAAATTTACAATCCGATTGAAAATAACAGCTCCATTAAAAAGTATGGGTAGTTAGACGTATTGTTTGTCACGTGACAGTTGGTGTTTGGTTTGTGTATATTTAACTGGTAACGAAGTAAACCTTAATTACGTTTGCTATAATTTAAAATGCATTCAGTTTAAATTTAAATTCCAACTTTACATAGCTTCTCGGTGAACAGGTGAAATTAAGTGTTGTGATTAATATTTCCCCAAAATGCATAGTCAATCGTAAAGTCGTAAAAGTATTTGAAACTTGATAGTCGAGATATTAACAATGGCGTGTATTAATCGAAAGAAATTATAGTTTTGTCCTGTTTCTTCCCGCCTCCGTTAAATACTTGGGATCTCATGTCATACGTCAGAGATAAAATTCAGTAGATTACCGAAAAGACAATAACTGACAACAACGGGCGATATTTACTAAACTCTTCAGTAAGGAGGTATATAATTGTTAAATAGACAGACGAAGTTCTGACAGCATGTGAAAATTAAGGAGACAGAGACATATTATATCATAGATACAAGTCAATACAAGTAATTAACACTTACCCCAAACCTACACAAAAAGATGATAATAATACACCTTACATTTGATATTCATAACGGAGAGAAACAAACCGTTACAAAGTAAATAATTGAAAAACTTGAGTGAAGAATGTAAAAGAAAGTATATTTTTGAAAATCATTATAAGATGAGATAAGATAACTTTATTAGCACTTAGGCATTAACAATAAATGGTTATGGCAACAAATTAAAGACAAACTACAATAACATATATACAACGAAGAAGTGACAGTGGATAATTATGAGGAAAATTATATCAAAATAAAAGAGAAGCATATAATTCATTACAGAAATCAAGTACCTTTTAATAATGAGTTTGTCACCAACTAGCATTCATTTAAGCAAGTTATATGATAAAGAAGGTAATATGTTGTTCAATAGATTTTTGTTTAATGAGGTTATCTCTCACGTTGTTAGTTATAGGATGAACATTTTAAAAGGAAGTGTAGTTCATCTTCAATGTCTCCACTGTTGCAGCAAAGAAATACTCTACTCTGCTTTGGTATTTTTAGATATCGCCCTCTTTCAGTAGATAAAGTATGAGCACTTAACCTTAATTTACATAATGTTGATCTATCACATTTGGATTTACATTGATCAACATACAAGGGTCTTTTATTTGGTTTATATAGTATATTAAAAAGTTTAATTTTTATTTTGATTGATGTCAGTCTCTTGCTTCTGGAAGGCTATATAATTGATAAATGATTCTCTCAATTATATGCTAAGGACTTCATAGCTCAAAACATCTATATACATTTGGTATTTACATAATTTTTTAGATTTTAATCAGTTTCACAAGCTTCCATTGCAATATTCTTTCAGCAAATACTTTTAACATAAAACCTCATGTATTTACATGTATATTTGTACTAACACATGGCAGATGAAATAAAGAGTTGCTTTGGTTTCTATATTGACAATTATCATGATTATCAATGATGCTTTTAAAATAATCTCTTAAATGTGTTTCAACATTGCTCAATTCTCATTCCTTCAGTTTCATATAGATTAATCATAATATGGAATGTCAAACAACAACAATGTCTGTAAAATGAAAATGATTTCTTACAAAAAGATAAAATAAAATAAAAAGTTGTACCTGCGTGCCAGGCCTTGATAATTTTCACAAGTTAAGGGAAACCAACATTCATTTTTTTATTATGGCTCAACTATACAGGTAGGATTTGCTAATGAGATTTTGCATATTTGGGGTGCACAATATGTAGATGTGCTTATTACATTTTGGTCAAATTCTAAGTTTCTTATTATTAAAAATCATAAATCTTATCATAAATTTTGTGAAACTTATTTTGTGGTAGAATTACAATGGAAATTTACATACACATGTATGATACAGTCTATTCCTAAATGATGCATTTGTAAAATTTGCTTTAAAAAATTTTTTTGGTGCAAAAAAATGGATTTATTATCTGTCAGGCATCTTTTTAAAATTGAACCAAAGTAAGCAAATTGAAGATTCTTGGTTTTTGATATAAATTGTTAGCCGACTATTCTTTTCCCACCTTTTATACTGACTATCTGACTATAGCAGTGTGAATAACTCGGGATGGGAGTGTGTTGGTTGAGGTCTTTTTTATGGTTACATAAGGAACATGATTGATACTGCTGAATTGCTTGAATTGCAGAAAGGATGTACCAGAAATTGTTTGTTACAATTGAAAATTGTTAAAAAGAATAAAGAAAGAACAATGATTTTTAAAGGGGCCGGAGCTGTCAAATTTGTGTTCACCTATTTGACTCAAGTTCTTATATTTGATTTATAACCATGTAAAACATTTATCCAAATTAAAAAAAGTCTACCATAAATACTTTACAGGGCATATGGTCGATAATATGTAGCTTTGTTTCGTTTGTATTTTAGTCATATACTAGAACACACCCGTGATATCGCAGGTTCGTGACTGAATTAAAGTATATAACTATGCGTAAGCCTTATTTTAGTATTGGTATTGTCGTCTGATAAAGTCATGCCGATTATAAGATGCACAGTTTTCTCTGCTTTTAAAATCTTTCTGTTTGAACCCGTCGACCTGGAACTTATCAATTATTGTTAATATTAATTATTTGGAAAACAAAAGGTCCTGGAATGTAGTATTTTTTTATCAACATGTACAGCATTGTCCTATATTAGTTATAAATAAAGTTGAATTCTTTGATTCGCTGTTTTACGTCATGCTCGCTATAAACAAATTGAAACTGTACCTATACGCCTTATTTTAAGTCCAGATTGTTAGTATTCGTATTGTCATCTTAGAAAGTCTTACTGATGAAAATACTACAATAGGGAACAATTTGACAATGATTGAATTTAGCAGTGTCAACCCTGTGATTATGACCCGTATATATAGCGAAATCTGAAATACACCGTTTGGTGGTGTGCCTGTCAGATGCGGAACGTACAGATAAGGTAATAGGTAACAGGTGAATATACTATTGGTATCAGAATCGGATTCGACCCGGAACTTGTTAATTATTGGCAATATTAATTATGTGAAAAACAAAAGGGTCTGGAGTGGTGTAATTTTAATCAACACCATTGTCCTATATTAGCTATATATGAAGTTGAATTCTTTGATTTGTCGTTTTACCCCATGACGGCTGACAAATTGGACCTCGTTATTTTAATATTATAGATATATATATATAAATATATATACAAAAAGTTTCTTTTCAAGCAGTGTACAGAATTATATATTAAAAATAAAATACACCATAAGAGTTTCAAGAGCAGCATTGTCTAGCGCTTCCATTCCTATGGGACTTTTCAAGACTGAAAAAAAATTCATAAAGTCTTTGACGCCAAGCTTAATGCTTAAGAGTGATATGAACAATAATGTTGCCTCATAATGCTAATATGTTACGAAAATGATGTTGCCTCATAATGCTAATGTGTTCCCACAACAACTTTCATAGTCTTGAAAAGCTGTACATAACTGAAAATGTACTCAATATCTTTCACTTGAAACAGCAAGTTGTTCAGATTAAACCAAGTAATCGATTTATTTCGATGGATGCTGTCCACAATGTACATATATTGTATAATACGTGCTAAACATAATCGAGAACAGAAACGTCTTCTAGTATCACATCTGAACATTTTGATCAATTTTTACAACATAATACAGTTCAAAGGTTGAATGAGTGGATTGATCATTTATATTGCAAGGCTTATTGTTAGTAAACAACGGCTTATGTGTGGTATTTTTCTATATCGGTCAAATCATAATTAGGATTTCTTACTCTGTCATTCACGAAAAAATTAAATCCTTCGTCCAATGCATTTAAGAACTATCGAATTAAGTCGTTGGAAGATTTCGCCATTTCCATATATATATTTCAAACAAGGCCGATATCAGTTGTGTATAAATAATATTCTAACAATGTAATAATGATTTAAAGGTGAACTAAGTGAATTTGACTATTTTTATATCCCATTTGTTTAGAAGCACATCCTTAAGTACTTAACATACTCTAGATTTTAATGCAGGTGGTTTTGGTGCTTCTAGGAAACTTAATTCAGATCAGTTCGTCAGCAGCTTCCAAGTCATGAAGTGGTATTTACATTTGATATCATCAATATGATATGGTATGTTTCAATGATGCATAATAGATAACCAAATCGTTTGTTAGAACAGAAGTTCTATTTCAGTATACTGTAGTTTAATCATAAACGGTACAAAATTAAATGCAAACGTAAAGTAAAATTTAAGGATAATGGTAGGGATGAAAAGCACATTTTATCAAACAATGCCGGTTAGAGTTGTATGTATTTCCTTTTCGTGACCTTTATCACGAATGTATGCAATAGCGCCACATACAGACATCTTTGACACTTGGTCTTTGTGATCAACACTTAAACGGATGCTTGTATTTTACCTTTTGTATGATAAAATAGACATGAAATCGATTTGCTGTAGACTGAAACAGCACTCGAAGTCAAATTCGAAGTTTGCATCGAGAGTTTTCAAATAGTACTGAACCTCAAAAAGAAAATAATACTTTATAAATTTATAATGCCCGAAAAGCGTTTCATTTATCAATAGAGAGTTTAAGTAAAGAATGTTCAAAATCGTGTCTGCTGAGTTGATAATAACCTAGGGTTTAACGTTTTGTTCCTTATATCGATCTTTAAATTTATTTTTCTTATGGTTTCACTGGATCGATGGCACTGCTGTTGGGCGGTTTTTCCAAAGGGTATCATGAGCCAAAAGTATGAATTATTCGAAATACTAAGGATTTTCTTATCCCAGGCATACATTACCTTGGTCGTATTTGGCACAACTTTTGGAATTTTGGGTTCTCAATGCATATGTTCTAACTTTATACTTGTTTGGCTCTCTAAGTATTTTGATCTGAATGTCACTGATGAGTCTATGTAGACAAAAGGCGCGTCTAGCGTATTAAATTGTAAGCTTGATACCTTTGATAACTATCGTTACTATTATCTAATATGGCTCATATCGATCGAAAAATTCAATTAATTTTTAAAGTTGTTTCACTTAAAATCATCACAAATGACAAAGGAGTAAGTTCGGTAAGTGTTAAAATTTGGCCCCGATTAAAGATCAATATTTCAAGATTGATATGTCCAAGATGATTTGTCCAAATGTTATTTTAAAGCGATGATTTTTCATCCCAAATATGTAAACAATGGTGATTGTTAAGAAATTTAACAAAATCGTTCAGTTTGAACAAACATAAGGGCTAGGAAACATAAAGCGCACGTGTCGACTCAATAAATTTTCAATTATATAGGTAAAATTTTATAACAAACGGTATTGTATGGTTGTGACCTGTTGTCTATTTATTGCACGAAGAGATATTTCTAGTATCACACTGCACCGAGTGTGATCCAAAAAAAAGATACGAAAACTTGGTTAATGACTGAAACGATATTGCGACATTTTCATTGGCTATTTGTTTGTTAAGGTTAAGACGATGTACACATGTCGTGCATTGCACCTGAAGTATGTTTTGTACATTACGAAGCGTACAAACAGTTTCAAAATATACGTTGAAATATGAAATGAAAGTTTGACGCTGAATGGGTCATTTGACGTCATACTGGTACGTGCAAATGAGTAGATCAACGGTTAATTTAATACAATGAGAGTATAAGCCATAAGAGAAATAGATTTAACAACTCATGAGAATGGGATATCGCTTGATATCGATTATCGTTATTTAATTTAAATTTGAATAATAAACTCGCCGAAGGCTCGTCTATTATAATAAAATTGAATAACATGAGTTGACATCAAGCAATAGCATATTCTCATTCGTTATGAAACTGTTGATAAAGTGAAAAAAAGTTTCTGTGGACACATGCAATCTATGTTTCCTGTCCCTAAAATCATTGGAAATTTACCCGTTTTCATAGCATTTAAGTAGAAAATTGAAATAAGTGATGTTTGTGAAGTAATGAATAGAAAACAATACGTAAAAAGAAATATTTCCTATTTAGTTTATGTATAAGCAATGATTCATCATGCTATTGGTCAATATATCTTAATAGAAGTTTAGCTAGAAATCTATACTACTAAAGGAAAAGACGGATATCATTGAGCCGCAACTTCTCTGAAACCATACAAAGTCGGAAATATTTGTGATATGACGTATAAATGTACTTTTGTACTTACTAAATTTGTCTTTGAAACAATCTTTTTCCACAGAAAAGCTAATTTTAAGAAAATGTCCAAACTCGGAGACCGTTATCGATCCGCGTCTTTTACGCTTTTGCGCACGATCAGTTGACGTACTGCACATGCTTCTTCTGTTACCTAATCAGTACATTCTAACTCTGTCAGGCGAACCACAAAATGGTGTATTTGGAATTAAAATTTTGCTATATACACGGGACATAATCACACCTGTACACAGGGATTGACACTACTTAATTCAATCATTGGCCAATTTTTTTTTTTTTTTTTATATCTACAAGTAATTTCTGGTTGTTGTAAGAAAATAAGGACGGGTTCAAACAGAAAGAATTGAAAAGTAGAAAACTGTGTGCACCTTATAATCAGCATGAGTTTATCAAATGAGAATACGAATACTAAAAATCCAGGCTAAAAATAAGGCGTAGGCACTTTAATTTAATCATGGGCCTGCGATGTCACAGGTGTCTTCTTGTAGAAGCTATTCTAAGGACTCATCGAACATACTCCTTTAGCTTTTCAAAATTACATTTATAATCATCGATAAGGATCTCAAACCACAAATATTCCCTACCCAAACTTAAATAAAATGGCTACTCCTATATCTCGCTCTTTTGGCATTTTAATTTGTATGTGTTGCTTCAACGTATGATTTGTTATCGTCTCTATGATTTCTGACTTTATTTTAGTTCTACGTTGGTTGTAGGAAAACCAGTACTGCTTTTAAAAAATAAAAAACAAAATTCCGAACTCAAGAAAAATTCAAATCGGAAAGTCCCTTATCAAATGGCAAAATATAAGATTAAACACATCAAACAAATGGAAAATAACTGTCATATTCCTGACTAGGTACAGGCATTTCATTATTTAGAAAATTGTGGTTTAAACCTGTTAATTTTGTCTTAATAACTTTATATTAGCATAAAGCCAGTTATAAGGTTCATGAAAGATGTCATCAAATAACATAAATAATATAAACACAACTTAAAATTTTAGAAAAACTTTTGATTTTATAATTTACATTTTCTCGAAAATAAGTTTGACATATCCAACAAATGTATTGAATTCATCTTACTTTTTACATTTGAGTCTTACCGTAAGTAAATTTACAATCCGATTGAAAATAACAGCTCCATTAAAAGCATGGGTAGTTAAGTATTGTTTGTCACGTGACAGTTGGTGTTTGGTTTGTGTATATTTAACTGGTAACGAAGTAAACCTTAATGACGTTTGCTATAATTTAAAAATGCATTCAGTTTAAATTTAAATTCCAACTTTACATAGCTTCTCGGTGAACAGGTGAAATTAAGTGTTGTGATTAATATTTCTCCAAAAATGCATAGTCAATCGTAAAGTCGTAAAAGTATTTGAAACTTGATAGTCGAGATATTAACAATGGCGTGTATTAATCGAAAGAAATTATAATTGTGTCCTGTTTCTTCTCGCCTCCGTTAAATACTTTGGATCTCATGTCATACGTCAGAGATAAAATTCAGTAGATTACCGAAAAACAATAAATGACAACAACGGGCGATATTTACTAAACTCTTCAGTAAGCAGGTATATAATTGTTAAATAGACAGACGAAGTTCTGACAGCATGTGAAAATTAAGGAGACAGAGACATATTATATCATAGATACAAGTCAATACAAGTAATTAACACTTACCCCAAACCTACACAAAAGATGATAATAATACACCTTACATTTGATATTCATAACAGAGAGAATCAAACCGTTACAGAGTAAATAATTGAAAACTTTAGTGAAGAATGTAAAAGAAAGTATATTTTGAAAATCATTATACGATGAGATAAGATAACTTTATTAGCACTTAGGCATTAACAATAAATGGTTATGGCAACAAATTAAAGACGAACTACAATAACATATATACAACGAAGAAGTGACAGTGGATAATTATGGGAAAATTATATAAAAATAAAAGAGAAGCATATAAATCATTACAGAAATCAAGTACCTTTTAATAATGAGTTTGTCACCAACTAGCATTCATTTAAGCAAGTTATATGATAAAGAAGGTAATATGTTGTTCAATAGATTTTTGTTTAATGAGGTTATCTCTCACGTTGTTAGTTATAGGATGAACATTTTAAAAGGAAGTGTAGTTCATCTTCAATGTCTCTACTGTTGCAGCAAAGACATACTCTACTCTGCTTTGATATTTTAGATATCGCCCTCTTTCAATAGATAAAGTATGAGCACTTAACCTTAATTTACATAATGTTGATCTATCACATTTGGATTTACATTGATCAACATACAAGGGTCTTTTATTTGGTTTATATAGTATATTAAAAGTTTAATTTTTATTTTGATTGATGTCAGTCTCTTGCTTCTGGAAGGCTATATAATTGATAAATGATTCTCTCAATTATATGCTAAGGACTTCATAGCTCAAAACATCTATAAACATTTGGTATTTACATGATTTTTTAGATTTTATTCAGTTTTACAAGCTTCTATTGCAATATTCTCTCAGCAAATACTTTTAACATACAACCTCATGTATTTACATGTATATTTGTACTAACACATGGCAGATGAAGTAAAGAGTTGCTTTGGTTTCTATATTGACAATTATCATGATTATCAATGATGCTTTTAAAATAATCTCTTAAATGTGTTTCAACATTGCTCAATTCTCATTCCTTCAGTTTCATATAGATTAATCATAATATGGAATGACAAACAACAACAATGTCTGTAAAATGAAAATGATTTCTTACAAAAGATCAAATAAAATAAAAGTTGTACCTGCGTGCCGGGCCTTGATAATTTTCACAAGTTAAGGAAACCAACATTCATTTTTTATTAAGGCTCAACTATACAGGTAGGATTTGCTAATGAGATTTTGCATATTTGGGATGCACAAAATGTAGATGTGCTTATTACATTTTGGTCAAATTCTAAGTTTCTTATTATTAAAAATCATAAATCTTCTCATAAATTTTGTGAAACTTATTTTGTGGTAGAATTACAATGGAAATGTACATACACATGTATGATACAGTCTATTCCTAAATGATGCATTTGTAAAATTTGCTTTAAAAATTTTTTGGTGCAAAAAATGGATTTATTATCTGTCAGGCATCGACCTGGAACTTATCAATTATTGTTAATATTAATTATTTGGAAAACAAATGGTCCTGGAATGTAGTATGTTTTTATCAACATGTACAGCATTGTCCTATATTAGTTATAAATAAAGTTGAATTCTTTGAATCGCTGTTTTACGTCATGCTCGCTATAAACAAATTGAAACTGTACCTATACGCCTTATTTTAAGTCCAGATTGTTAGTATTCGTATTGTCATCTTAGAAAGTCTTACTGATGAAAATACTACAATAGGGAACAATTTGACAATGATTGAATTTAGCAGTGTCAACCCTGTGATTATGACCCGTATATATAGCGAAATCCGAAATACACCGTTTGTTGGTGTGCCTGTCAGATGCGGAACGTACAGATAAAGTAATAGGTAACAGGTGAATATACTCTTGGTATCAGAATCGGATTCGACCCGGAACTTGTTAATTATTGGCAATATTAATTATGTGGAAAACAAAAGGGTCTGGAGTGGTGTAATTTTTAATCAACACCATTGTCCTATATTAGCTATATATGAAGTTGAATTCTTTGATTTGTCGTTTTTACCCCATGACGGCTGACAAATTGGACCTCGTTATTTTAGTATTATAGATATATATATATAAATATATATACAAAAGTTTCTTTTCAAGCAGTGTACAGAATTATATATTAAAATAAAATACACCATAAGAGTTTCAAGAGCAGCATTGTCTAGCGCTTCCATTCCTCTGGGACTTTTCAAGACTGAAAAAGTTCATAAATGTCTTTGACGCCAAGCTTAATGCTTAAGAGTTATATGAACAATAATGTTGCCTCATAATGCTAATATGTTACGAAAAATGATGTTGCCTCATAATGCTAATGTGTTCCCAGAACAACTTTCATAGTCTTAAAAGCTGTACATAACTGAAAATGTACTCAATATCTTTCACTTGAAACAGCAAGTTGTTCAGATTAAACCAAGTATTCGATTTATTTCGATGGATGCTCTCGTAATAATTTGAGTAACAACCATATTACTTGAATTTATATAGTACCATGTAGACAAGCTGTGCCTTTAAAAATCCTGTGCTAGTACAACAATATTTAAGATTTTAAGATAAATGTACAACTCTTATATACGTCATTATGTTGGCTCTTATTGTAAGGTATAATGAATGACAATGAAGCATGGGTTTCAAGATGCCTCCAAGATCCTTAGGTAGATGACCAGAAGACTTGGATGAAAGGATGGGTTGAGAGTGAGGAAGACCTCCAGACAGTGTTAGAGGCTCATAGAAGAGCATCTCTAAGTACCTTTGTGACATGGTAATATTGAATGAAATAAAGTATATTAATAAAGAAAAGAATTAAACCCGGAATATATCAAAAGACAATTATTGCAAACGGATTAAAGAGTACGAAACAGTTCAAGGATATCAATGGGACTAATCAATGCAGCAACAAATTCCTCCACCAAAACAATCATGTATACTAGCTAAGTTCAGCAGACTGGAACCCACATTAAACACCAAAACTACAAATGAACCAAAATTTGAAAAAAAAACCTATCAACTAACATAGGCTAGAGGATCCTGTCAGATCTCAACTCTCACCTTATACCCTAGTATATGTTGAATGAAAAAACAAACACACAGCAAATTTTACCATTTAAGGTATTTACAAAAGCTTTGAGTCAAATGTTCAAAAGGTAAGAAATAGTAAAAGCAGGCCAAATTTCAGCGAAGGATTATACTAAATCTTTGCCATTTCTTTTGACCAATAATTACGATTCTTTATATTCTGTAGACACTGACACTGACAAATATTTCAACTGATTGTCCAAAATAGAAAAAGTCTTATTTTTGAATGCATATAACCTTTCATTACCATACATGCTTTAGTTCATATAAGCTAGTTTCAACAGCAGTTTTCATTGCATATTATTACCTCCTTACTTTTATATTGAAAGGATTTCTACATTCAATATGTGCATTTTATCATTGTATACTAGGTCAGATGACTCAAAGAAAAAAAAAACAAAACAGAGAGAAGGATTCTGTGGAAGTTTGGAGATGTGGACATCAATCAAGGCAGTATGCCATTCTGTGTAAATAGGACTATTATGTATACCTGCCAGTATGGAAAGCCGAGAAGGAAAAATAGCAATGAAAACATGGTATATTTTATGCTCACTTGGCCTTAAAGGCCAGGTGAGCTTTTCTCATCACTTGGTGTCGGACATCGCTGTCAGTTGTCGTTGTTGTACGTCATTTTTAACTTTAACAAATATCTTCTACCCTGAAACCACTTATACAAATTTAACCAAACTTGGCCAGAATCATCATTATGCTATTTAGTTTAAAAAATGTGTCTGATGACCCCATCTGCCAACAACCATGGCTGACATGGATGAAGATAGAACATAGGGATAAAATGCATTGTGTGGCTCATATCTCTGAAACTAAAGCAAAAGTATAAACATCCTGTCTCGAGAACACAGTTATTTTGTAGTGCATTTCTTTAAGACAATAAATTCAAATTAAAAAATCGCACCTTCTCTTTCTCAAAAGATTTTTAAAGCGTAGTGTACTACTAGTGGGACAAATAATATCAAAATTATAGAAGCTTCTACTAGCTCTAACTCAAAATATTGACAATTTTGTGATAAGGGGGTCTAAAATTCAGTTTGACAGCTTCAGACGTACTAAAACTTGACCTTTTTTAACTGGACCAAATCACTACTTCACATAAAGATTCAGCACCCAAATTTTTTTAACATGTAATTTCATCCCCCTACTTAATATTTCATGCATTAAATATTTAGAAATTAATTGGGAAAGTGTATAAAAAAAAATTGCAAGTAATACACTGTAACACTAGGGACACCAAAGGAGGATAACTGTGTCCTTGGATCTCCTGGTTGCATTTTTTCATGTATCAATTGTAAACAAAAATATAAGGTGAGCGAAACAGGCTGAGCTTGAAGCCTCTAGTTTATATGGTATGAAAAGAAAACAATAAACTGAATTATATTGCAACTAGTCGAGTTTATTTCCTAAATATAGTAACATAGCTTTATTTTGTATAATGTCAATTTCATGTGGAACACTTTCTCAACAATCAGCCGTCCATTAAGGGATGGAAATAAGTTGGACATTTGTGTTACAATTTAAAAAGCTATCAGTGTGTTAGTTAAGTTGCAGTATAAAAACAATATTAGGTCAATGTCATAAAAGTATAAACTTATTTGTACTCAGCACAAAAATGGTGAAGGGCTCTTTAGAATGTTGCTCTTCCCCAGTTTCTCAGCCTCATACAAAAAAGTTTATATTTTCTTTCATTGCCCTAATATTGTATATTTATTTAAATATCCAATGGTTATCTTAATCAATATGCATTTCTAATTGTAATAATTTTTTTCATAGGAGAGTTAACTTCATTTCTTAAGAATTTTGCAATAATTATTAAACACCCACTTAAACAGTTTGGCCAACAGTGTTCAAGCTATGAATTCAAAGGGTAAGGTGCCAATCCTAAAATGGACATTAAAAAGTGAAATGATAATACATGTATTAAAAAGGGAATGTTTTAAAACAGATCTTGATCCAACCTTGTCTTTATTTTCATTGTCACTCTGGTTAAATATATACGAATACTACAGCATTAAAAAAAATAATTGATTGAATAGTAGAGTGGAGGGGAGGACACTTTTTTCAATATTTTTGCTGTCTATGTTTCTGTGTGTATTTATTGTTGCTTTTCATTCCATTTTCACATCAACTATGTCTGTATAATGAAAATCAGTTATTTATCATATCAATAAATTTACAAGAGATATTTGACATTGTCAGTAACTTTGTTACAAACTTTCATATGTTTTTGCTATTTACAAATTACTAGTTCTTATTATTAAAAAGAAATGTCTGAATTCTTGTATTCATGTGTTTACTCAAGTTTAAATAAACAGGCAATCTATAAAATTTTGAAATAGTGTTTATGGTTAATTATCAAAGATTTAAAATGGACACTTTTATGCTAAAAAAGAAAGAAAAGAGATAATTAATTTAAAAAGAAAAGAACATAATTTTGCCTATCATAAACTGATTGCTAGGTTATGTGATCTTTTATGAAAGTGGTTTCTTATAATATATTACATATAAACATATTATTAGAACATTTTCTTCACTGTTCATTTCTTTTACTGGTTCTTTGATAAATTGTTCTGTTGCTTAAAAGACTTTGTGTGTTTTAGAATGAAGAAAATGATCACCAGTACATTAAAAAAAAAGATTCCTGATACAAACAACCAAAAAGGTTGGTTGTGAGGCCAAACTTGTAGTGAGATATATTACCAGGTAAGTAAATTAAATGTTTTTTATGTTTGTCAGATATCATGTGACAGTACAGCTAATTAAATGTCAGATTTCAAGGAAAACAGAAAAAAAACCAGAAAACCAAATACCTGTGCTTTGATAAAGCAATAAAAATAAACTAATACCAGGCAGCAATAACACTATCAATTGATTTAATTCCTACCTGTGAACATTGGACAAGCACCCCAAGCATGTCACAGAGTCAAACATATTCGTGAATGCTCAAACTTCCATCAGAGTGTTGCATAAGGTACAACTCCATGATTTCAGATTCCTGGACTTATCACAGGATGTATAGATTAGTTTTAAGAGCTGCATTAGATTTTGGTATCATGTGTGTCATATCTCCAAATAATATTGTTAAACCAGCAGCTTAGATATATGATAGGGTTCTGGTGTCAATTTTGCAAATGTATATATATATATATGTATATATATATACAACTCGTCTAAACATCAACCCAACAATGTTAGATCTGTAAATTTGCTTTCGCAAATTTTTGTTCTTCCCTCGCCGGATTCGAACCCATGCTACTAAGATATCGTGACACCAAATCGCCTGCACTGTAGCCGTCCGCTAGACCACACGACCACCTGGGCTTCATTAAAATGAAGCTTTCGATGGCCGTGTGTTACCTTTCCACGTCAGTTTTAATCTAGCGTCGTACTACAGTACATGATATATAAGGCATGGAGATGTTATTTTACAGATCAGCTAAATTATCTATAGTAAAGGATCCTACAAATTAATGTAAGATACAGTCACAGAAAATAATAATATTTATAAGTACGTCTGAGCCAGTGACATCTCTACAACAGATTGATCCATCGGATCACCAGCAGTGATGGTGATACATGGCTGTGTACATTATGTATATATAACTCGTCTAAACATCAACCCAACAATGTTAGATCTGTAAATTTGCTTTCGCAAATTTTTGTTCTTCCTCGCCGGGATTCGAACCCATGCTACTGAGATCTCGTGACACCAAATTGCCTGCACTGTAGCCGTCCCGCTAGACCACACGACCACCTGGGCTTCATAAAATGAAGCTTTCGGTGGCCGGGTGTTACCTTCCACGTCAGTTTTAATCTAGCGTCGTACTACAGTACATGATATATAAGGCATGGAGATGTTATTTTACAGATCAGCTAAATTATCTATAGTAAAGGATCCTACAAATTAATGTAAGATACAGTCACAGAAAATAATTATATTTATAAGTAAGTCTGAGCCAGTGACAACTCTATAACAGATTGATCCATCGGATCACCAGCAGTGATGGTGATACATGGCTGTGTACATTATGTATATACAACTCGTCTAAACATCAACCCAACAATGTTAGATCTGTAAATTTGCTTTCGCAAATTTTTGTTCTTCCTCGCCGGGATTCGAACCCATGCTACTGAGATATCGTGACACCAAATCGCCTGCACTGTAGCCGTCCCGCTAGACCATACGACCACCTGGGCTTCATAAAATGAAGCTTTCGGTGGCCGGGTGTTACCTTTCCACGTCAATCGTCGAATCCGGCGAGGAAGAACAAAAATTTGCGAAAGCAAATTTACAGATCTAACATTGTTGGGTTGATGTTTAGACGAGTTGTATATACATAATGTACACAGCCATGTATCACCATTACTGCTGGTGATACGATGGATCAATCTGTTGTAGAGTTGTCACTGGCTCAGACGTACTATATATATATATATATATATATATATTCACCATTTCATACTACATTTAATTTTAAGTTTTCTATGCTTTTTGTTTACTGTGATTTGAGTTTTAGTGTTGTCTTTTCTAGTCATGGTGTTAGAAGTTTTGTGCGAATCATGAGTGTCGGTGTCCCTTTGGTATTTTAAGCCTCTTCTGCATTCCATTCAAATACATACACACTTTTATTGTTATATCTTAATCACGAAGAACAAATAAATATTCATATCTGTAAATATAGAAATGTTGACATATACAATAACTTTGCCAAGTACAAACTTTAAGTAAATTTCTCCATACTGTTCCTAAAGACAGTCACAATACTTTACAAATATTTATTTAGCATATAAGTTCCATTTCTGCAGTCGTAGCATAGTCACTTGAAAACTTGGTATCGCGTTGCTACTACAGTCCACTGAATTATCAGATCTGAAATAGTGACATGTTAAAGTGATCGAAAAATAATAGCATGTTATATTCATTAACAATTAAAAATATAAAACAACATATCATCTTAATTGTGAACATATACTTAAATCCATGAAGTTTGGACTTCACAATAAGTCACTGTATGTGTATGTACGAGCGTTCCCTTTACCTCATTTAAAAATATTTTACTCTATTCGAGGAAAGTAATTGGTGGGTCTGTAATTGCCTACCTCATTTATTTTTCGGACTGTTTATTGAATTGTTGCAATTTTATCGTTTTTGTTATTATTTTAGATCTTTTTATCTTTATCTTGTGACAAATCCTTAGTACATGGTACCTTCTCATTTGTAAATTAAAATAAATTGCCATAAATTGACGAATTACTTCCAATAATTCAAATGAAACTTGTCAACAAACAATGGTTATATTGAAATATGTTTTAGATAAATAATAAATACCTTTCTTGGTTAATTATTCTATATTTTGAAGCAGTCTTTGTATATAATAGAATTGCTATTACTAACAAAACCACTATTCCACAAATAGCCAATGACATAAATCCTGCATTATTTTGTGATAAATCTACAATTAAAAAGGATGAGCTTCAAATCTTTTCTCAGGTTTAAAAGGAATACAATCTTGGTATGACATTGCACATACTAATTTTACTAGTTTTGTGTTGATTAGCCTTTAGTTTTCTATGTTGGGATTTATTTACTTTGTCTGTTTGTCATTTTCCTTCTTAGCCAAGGCGTTATCAGTTTATTTTCGACTTATCAGTTTGAACGTCCCTCTGGTATCTTTCGTTGCTCTTTTGCAAATATAAGTGTCACATTGGACTGGTATTTAGTGCTAACATATATATATATAATGAAGGTCTAAGCTCCTCAGCTTATAATGTCTTGAAAAGAAATCGAAGTGTATTGGGTTGCATGTTATAGAAGTATTTCATACATGCTCCTTTATACCAATAAAATATCATAGCCAAGCCGTTTCATAGTTGAAAAAAAAACAACTATTTTCTATAATTTGAATTTGTTATGAAAGACGTTGCTATACATGTTATATGAATAGGAATTTTATTAAGTTTATTGTTAATCGGAAATGATTATCCAAACCATGGATGGAACTAGCACGTTCTAAATCTAAAAAAAATATCTTGAAAATCAAATAAAAGATACATTATCACGGCTTTATAGTTCCAAAACATCGCACAATATATACACATACTTTACTTATCATTTCCATAATATGTTTAGGTAGTTTTATTACACCATGTGCGCTGCCTTATTTGGTTGTATGCAAAAGTAAGAGACACATTCAGTGCCTTAGTCACTGAACAAAATGGAAAATGGAAATGTGGAATGTGTCAAAGAGACAACAACCAGACCAAAAGCAGAAAACACGCCAAAGGTCACCAATTCGTCTTTAACACAGCGGGAAACATCCGTACCCGGAGGCGTGCTTCAGCTGACCACTAAACAAAAATGTGTACTAGTTCAGTCATAATTGACGTTATACTTAATTCGAAATATATAAATGAACTAAAAGCAAAAATCATACAAGACTAACAAAGTCCAGAGGTTCTTGACTTGGGACAGGCGCACAAATGTGCCGGGTTTAATAATAGGTACATGAAGATGTGGTATGAGTGCCAATAAGACAACGTTCCATCCAATTCGACATTTGTTAAAGTAAACCATTACAGCTCAAATTACAGTCTTCAACATGGAGCCTTGTCTCACACCTAACAGCAAGCTATAAAGATCCCCAGAAATGACTAGTGTAAAACCATTTAAACGGGAAAACCAACGGTCTAATCTATATAAAACGAGAAACACTTATCATCAACATCAACAAACGAAAACTACTGAATAACAGATTCCTGACTTAGGACAGGTGCAAATAAAATTCAGCGGGTTTACATGTTTTAATTGGTACAAACCTTCACCCTTATCTGAAACAATAGTGTAACATCACAACATGTGTTGTGAGATACGAACTCTCCCCTATAAATCTAGCCAATGTAGAAAAACAGACACACAGAAATACGCACAGTAAAACTAGGTTTAAAAGACGTCCAAGTCAGAATTGGTTACAAAAGAAAGTAAACAAAATGACAATGATACATAAATTAACAAAGGACTACTAGCGGTTACTGACATACCATCTTCAGACCTCTTTAAACTGATTGAAAGATTATGTCTTCATCAAATGAATATCAAGCACAATCCCTCTCGTTAGGGTTTAGGATTATACCAACATAAAATATATGAGAAGAACATGACACATATCATGCCAACAACTGAAGTGTTTATTTATTTATGCATTCAACATTATATTGTTATACATTGTTACCATAAATATTTTAAATGTATTACCTTGTGTTTTCTTGGTATCATGTATCACTGAAAATATTGAAATCAGATTAGGATAATTGTTATAGTAATTAGCATTCCTTAGCTGATATCGAATATCAAGTAATCATCGAGATCATTAATCATCCCAAAATCTGAATACATGATATTAAATTTATTTTAATTCTTTCAAAATACCTTGTAATTCGGATAATTTTTTGAACATTCTGATTAGAATAAAATAAATCCTAAGATTTTGTTTATAATTAATATATACCATGTCTTGAATGCAGATTTTATATTACATATTTAATGAATGGAGATGGTGACGTTAAGCATGCTACGATATCATTTAGTTGATTAACATGTTATTTGATACCAACTGAATGTCATTTTGATAAAAAAAAAACCTTTATTTATGGAAATCATTACATGAGTTATTTGTGAAATTCATTGTTCTCAGATGTTACCATGATTATTTGCCAACGAAATCATTAATATGGTTATATACTTTTAGAAATTGTGTAATCATTAATGTTATATGCTATTATCGTAAAATTCACTATTCCAGCAACACCCAATGAAATGGACCCTTCATTATTTGGAGTTTATACCAATTGGAGTTACTTTTATTCAGAACAATAGGTAGTTTTTCCAAGAATGAACACGAACGATACCAAGTTGCAATGAAATATGCTACAAGGCATACAATAATGACATGTGTAAGGTCATCATTTTCTTGATACAAATGCAAACTATGATTAACTTAATTCGTTTGATAGTTTGTTGTTTGAATTTATTTTAATTTTACATCCTTGATAGGCTTATGACAAAAAAAAACTCCGTATATTAGACTGAAATACAAAAAAAAATTGTCATTGGTGCGCATTTTAACTTTCGAATTAAATTAATGTGACGTTTTGTTTATTTGTCGCTTCAATTGAGGGACAGTATCTATATTATATGTGAGATGAATTAAAAATTGCAAAACTTTTCAAAACACTTTTAAACCAGCCATATTTAACACAACTGTAGAATTTGGAAAATCATTCAGAACTGGAAATCATAATTTGACCTACATGTATGTTTTGGGTTATATGTACATGTATCAATATTTTAGGCTCTCTTCTTATCAGTTCTTACTTTTATCCACCTATTAACATGATATATACCTTATTCTTTATGAAATGATTAACTGATCAAATATTCTTATATTTTATAGAATAACAGCAATATACCTCAAAATGGGGTCGGAGGAGTAAAGAATTAAATTCTTATTTTCTTTTGAAAAAAAAATGCATTGTCATTCATCTTCTTTGTTTGAGTCACGTTTTGGGAGATCGTGTCAGTGTAATTGTTACCGCCACCAGCCAATGAGAAGTTCTGTTTCTAAAGAAACACTACAAGTTACAAATCAACATGTTACAAATCAAGAATTTTACAAGTTAAGAATAATATAGTTTAACAATATGCCGCACGAGGTCACTGTGGATTCATGTCAACTCCTACCTTCGCCAAATCGTATCCAATATTTATCAACTCGTATTTCTACCGACTCGTATCCAATTATTTTATTATTTATATCCATTAAAAACGTTATATTCGCTTGTATAATATAGAAACATACAAATACCAAAAATACAACTGCATTGATTGGTAATCTGAGGCAATTTCTTTTCAAATCAGATATGTCTAAAATTAACCATTCGTCTTAAACAATCAGCCCCATACTTCTGACACTGTATAAGACGAATCAAGAGTAAACAGAGCGTACCAGCTCTTCGTCTACAAATCACGACACGACCCAAAAGGTCATAGTCAAGTGAATCTCCAGGTTAGTTTAGCTTCTAATATGTTTGTGGGCTGAACCAAAAAAAAAAAAATGCTGTTTTCGGATTTCATTGACATCTTGCTTGGACATCATATCTGGTTTGTTTTGTTGAAACGATGTAAACTGACTAAGAAACTCTAAACCTACCAGACGATTATGTTGTTTATTTATTTTGTTTAATACTTATGCTGACTTTGTCGCTTCAAAAGATACGAAAGGCCTTCATATATAAATTGAATAGAAAATCTTCTTGAACACATGTTCAACGCAAAGATCAGTGAAAAAGATCCAAATGATTTTACATATAAAGTTATTTAGATACTATAACAGATACGAACCATGATTAAAATTGGAAGATCATACATTTCGCCCTTATTTTCCCCAAGCTATTTTTTACAAAGTTAATAAGTAAAACTCAATGGATTATGGTGTTCAAAGTGAAGTATTTGTTCTGAAATCTGTGTTTTCATACACCCGTCTATGTATTTTCCTTCATTAAAACAATTTCTATTTTTGTATGTTCGAGCCTATTATCCACTAATCAAGTGCATCAAATCCAGCCATATTTAAAAGGAGTTCAAACACATTCAAGTCAAATTCTTAACTTGTAGTTTTCTTTAGAAACGGAACTTGTCATTGGCTGGCAGCGGTAACAATTGCACTGACACGATCTCCCAAAACGTGACTCAAACAAAGAAACAAGTTACATTTCACAAATAAGGAGATGTAGAAATTCATGAAACGAATGAAGAAAATACGTTAACAAATTATGAAATTGCATTTACAAATTAAGAACTTACATTTCACAAATCAAGAAAAGTAGAAATTCATGTAACGGATGGAAAAGTACATGTTGCAAATTAAGAAATTGAATTTTACAAATAAAGAAATTGCATATTACAATTTATGAAATTACATTTTACAAATTAAGAATTGTTTTATTATGGCGGATATTCCTTCCATATTAAAGTACTATTGATATTGTCTTTGTATAATGATGTCTTAAGTTTATATCTAGATTAATAAGTGAGTTTTATTTCAAATAATAATTGAGTCGTAGTGCGTATTAAAATCTGAACACACCAGAAAAGAATATCAAATTTTAATTATATGTATCACATTGGACTGATATTTGGTGCATATATAAATCAAGCTCTTAGCTCCTCAGTTTATAATTTCTTGAAAATAAATCGAAGTTTCATGGGTTTCATGTTATAGAAGTATTTCTTGCATGATCCTTCATGTAATTATCATAGTCAAGTCGTCTAAGTTGTTTGAAGAAAGGAAACAACTCTTTTACTATAATTTGACTTTGCTATAATAAAAGACGTTGTTACTTATTTAAAAAGGGTATAGGAATTCTATAAAGTTTATTGTAAGTCGGAATATGAATATCGAAACCATGGATGGAGCTGGCACGTTCTAAAATTAAAGATAATTTTTATTCAGAAATATTACACAATGTTTGTTGCAAATATGGTAGTCTGCAAAAGTAATGGAAACACATTCAGCGCCTAAGTCACGGAAATGTTTATTCATTGATACAGCAGTATATTGTTATACATTTGGTTACCATAACTATTTTAAATGTCTTACCTTGAGTTTTCTTGGTATCATTTCTCACTGAAAATATAGAAATCATTACTTAGCTGTAATCGATTAACAGTTTTCAAGCAATGATTGTACTAATTAATCAGACAAAACTCCTTCAATTTCCTTAATTCTTACACGATGTCCAGACCTGTTAATTACTTTTTATTTAATTACCATGTGGTTCGTTTATTCTCAGTTTTCATTGCTCCAAATTCTGTTATGACGTCAAATGTTCTTGCTTCCTCTGAATTGTATAACGTGACGTTATGAAAAGACGACCGTAGAATTTATATTTAAACAATTACTTTCAAAATAACATATAATTCTGAAAACGTTTTATTGTTATGTTTTGATTAAGATAAAACAAAGCATCAAATTGTGTAAATAGACAATATACATATATCATGTCTTAAATGAACATTTTACTATTCGTATTAATGACATTATAGCTTGTTTAAATAGATTTGTTGACTTTAAGATATTATTTATTTCTATCAAGGGTCTGATTAATTTCAAATTAGTGAATTGAATGAAAATTACATCGTCAATTGTACAATCAAAATACATTAATGATTACACCGTTTCTAAAATAAGCTAATAAATGTGTTTTCGTTTTTACATGATACAAAGAGATATAGATTATAATCGTTAAATTGCTATTTAATTCTAAATTCGAGATTGTGTCAAAGTGTATTGCACTAAATGTAGAAAATAATAAAGATAGATGGTATACTTTTGTGACCTTGAGAAAAATAAAAACTAAGTTGTAAAAGAGAAACAAGAGATAACAAAGGGATACAAGTAAAATCCAACTGACAATGCAATGACAAAAAGTTCTGATGATTATTCATAATTGCAAAAATAGAAATTAATAAATGCGCATTGAAGTTCCGTTTACACATTTACAAAAAAAAAGATAGATCTCATTCGAAAAATATTTGCCTTATTCGTACTTTAATACCAATCGTCTCTCGATACTCATAATGTTAGTGCAAACAAATAAAATAGATAAATGTATATACATTGTTGTATAAAAGTTAGATTGTTTCAGTTTGTTGCTAGGACTAAAAAGTTAAACTAATCTGTAAATTGTATTGTACTTATAAGAGATAACACATACTAAAATGACATTCCTCTCTAAACATTTGCATATTTAATTGAGGTTCTTCACCAATTATTTTTAGTTTATTTCCAACCGTTGCTTTTAAGTGAGTACTCGCTTCCTAAACATGCAAATGCAAATATGTCATGTATATTAAGGATAATACCCAAGAAGATTGATCGAGAACAAACGTGAAAAACCTAAACCAGACACTAGGAAAGAATCATATGTTGGAAAGATGTAAAACGAATACGTCACAAGCTTATGTATAAAGTAAATATTAAACGTATGAATCACAGTCAGCTATTTACCCTTTCTCCTTTTTCTCTTCATGTTTAGGAGAATGTACTTATTCACGGTAGCTATAGTGTCCGGTTGACATCGTGTTTTTCGAGAAATGGGTCATTTGTTGCATTGGAGTAAGGTCTTTGTGAAAGATATAGTAAGTATAAATATTTTATTCATGAATGTTCTTATTCTGAAAACTTTACACCTTTTCAGTATAATCTTTACACACATTCTATGCATTTCACTTAGATTTGAGCGTTTTACATTAACCGTGTATTTCGAGAACAATATTTAACAACGTACAGATTATTTGAATAAACAGTCTAGGTTTTCATAGAAAAATGGTTAGGAATGAAGGTATTCTTTGCATTTAAAGCAGTTGTTTCCTTAGTTTATAGCTGTAATGTAGTGAGGAACATAATCATATATATCTCTAATTAGTTACAAAACATATTACACCGTTGTTGCATTTAACCATTTTCTATATTTATGCCAATATCTGTACTAGAAACACTTTACAATATCTTTGTTATATAACTGTATATAAGAAATCATTTGGTCCATTTTAAAACAGTCTAAAGAACCGAGTACATATACTCTTTTTTTTATTTTGATCTTTTTGTCAATTTAATATCATGCTACCTTTGTTTTACAGTCAATATATATTACTGTGGCGAAATCCTGAATATTAAGAATAGGGATACGAAAATAAAGAAAAGTAGTAAAACAAAATCAATATTAAAACAAATATTTAACATAATTCAAAAGGCCTTGTGATTTAAATTTTACGGGATGTTGTAATTTTCAATGAATGTTATTTAAACTGTATTACTCTCCGACAAGATGTGATCTTTTAAATCGGTGTTCCACAAGCTGGATGCATTACTTTATAGTTTGTTCCTCATCAGAAGAAAATTGAATTCTTTTTTTAATTTTATATCCCTTTTCTAATATATATATATTTCCCAAATTAAAATAAGAACTGATATATTTCTGATATAAAGTTTTAGTAGTTTTATATAGTATATTAGGAAAATTTAGTTTAGTTTAAAAAAAAAAAAACACTTACCAAACAAAACCACCTTAATAAAGTTTTATAACCCTCAGCATATGTGTCTTTTCATGTAAAAGTATTTTTTAATAACAAGACCAGACTTCAGAATGAGATCATTTTATCATATCGATTTAGTAAACATGAGAAGCATTTAAGGATTTAAAATCTGTTTATATATATATCTTTATTTTGTTGTCATATCAATTAGGAAAGGTTGTTTTAACAGTCACCCTTACAAAAGTAGTGGTTATTTGGTCGAGAGTGATTCAGGATGATCCAGTGTTGTTCAGGTCTTTTGTGGAGTGTGGTTTAGATTGAAAGAAATAGGACAAGGTCTGGTCAAGTATTGATCAAGTTCAGGTCTAGAATGGGACTGGTCGAGTAATAGTATACACTTATTGACTGGTTATAAGGGGAATACCAAGTTTGTTGTCCCTGAGATACCAGCTATTGATCGAGGCTAGGCATCGAAGGACAACAAACTTGTTATTACCATCATAACCAGTCAATAAGTGTTTTATTATACCGAACAAATAAACTTTCCAAAAGTCTATAATCATCATCTTAAAGAAAATAAAATGTCACATAAACATGCACAATATGAACCATAATGTTTTTATAGTCCATGTTGTATTTGTAAATTTTCATTTAACTGTAATCAAGACTATGAATACTTGTGTAGAAATTCCGTGCATATCATAAAGTCTTCAAGACTAGCTAAAGTATTGTGCACCAAAGCAATCACACTTCATGAAGACGACAACAGACCCATATTATATCTTTTAGAAATGCGTCACTTTTCAATTGCTTTTGGTAAGTGGTAGATCAACTTGAAATTAAGATAGACAGGGTTGAGATCTCATAAACATGTTTAACCCGCCGCTTTTTGCGCCTGTCCCAAGTCAGGAGCCTCTGGCCTTTGTTAGTCTTGTATTATTTTTACTTTTAGTTTCTTGTGTATAATTTGGAGTTTAGTATGACGTCCATTATCACTGAACTAGTATATATATTTGTTTAGGGGCCAGCTTAAGGACGCCTCCGGGTGCGGGAATTTCTCGCTGTATTGAAGACCTATTGGTGACCTTCTGTTGTTGTCTGTTCTGTGGTCGGGTTGTTGTCTCTTTGACACATTCCCATTTCCATTCTCAATTTTATTTAGATTATACCGTTTACGATATTAGAGTTTGATATTGCCAAGCGCACAAATCCAAGCAGAATAGTTAAATACGTCATTATTGTTCAATAAAAATAAGGCTGAAAAGTACAGGCAAAATGATGATAAAACTATTAACCGGGGTAATAGTCTTTGAAACTATTGACTGGCAAATAGTCTGTGTAATAAAATAGCACAACTATTTCATTATTTTTATATAGAAAAAGCCTACTAAGGTATACTAATACAAACTATTTTCAATAGCATAGCAAGGGTCAAGTCAGAACGATGGTTAAAATTGTGTCGAGTAATATAAAGAAAAATTCAAACGAATTCAGACTGGTTCAGTTTATTTGAGTACATATATGGCCATTTCAGACTTTGACTGGTTTGTAGGGGATATTTACCTAGACTCACCCGTTACTTACTACACGAAATAGATAAAACGAGGAAATATAAAAAGAAGATGTGGTATGGTTGCCAATGAGACAACTCTCCACAAGAGACCAAACTGACACAGAAATTAACAACTATAGGTCACCGTACGGCCTTCAACAATGAGCAAAGCCCATACCGCATAGCCAGCTATAAAAGGCCCCGAAAGATTGCCAAAAATCCTTAGACTCGTTTTTTATTTTAGTTTTGAACATAGTTGATATTCGTATAGAACATTTAAAAGCATTTTACTCCTAACAACAACCGAAATAGCCGTTTTCTCTTTTCGAAAATAAGATAAAATGACTCGACAAGGCATTTGTTTAAGCAGCTTATCTTATCTGAACTTATCATCATTATTGTATTAGTACGTACTAGTTGAATTGTCATGCATAGCAGTTATGTATTCCGAGCTGGTGTCGCAGTCGCATCGGTAGTCATTATGGATATCATTTCTGTCCAATTGGTAGATAATCAATATGTAAATGGTTTTCCATCAACTTTGCTTAGCTGTGCTCCATATTTTGTTCTGTTGAATGGAGTCGACTCTCTGACTACAGTTTCGTATGTTCCGTTTTGTTCCTTAACCGACCACGAGTTCACCATACATTCTTTTTCTGCTTTACATGTAATGGAAAAAGCCTCTCCATTCTTAATAGATGTCGTCTTTATTGTAAGTGCTACTGTAAAATGTTTCAAAATAAATACTTTTGTTTTCTTCATATTTTTAATTCTGACTCATATTATCAAAATTATCAAAATTATCAAAATTGTATTTGAGATAAATTTGACTCTAAATAGAAATTGTTATTCTAAGGATCCTTTTGATAAAATAACTCATGTGTTTAGGTAATTTTACATCTTTGGCTCTCTGTGATTAGATTCATATATGAACAATTAAGATGAATATTAATCCGGAAAGCACTTTAAACGGACCTTGTTTATTATGTACATTAGTTATTTTGAGTTTTGTACATTAACAAATACATGTGAAATAAATTTGTCTTCATTATTTACGAAAAAGCACGGAAATTTGTTGCATATATATCTTTGATGAATTTTACAACCATTAAGTCGATGCCATTGCTTTTGGACGTTTCGTTCCTGATAGAGTAACAATAACCCAGTATGCATTATTTATTTGCTGATTGATATGTTCATTTTCTTATATTTTAATTATCTCTTTGAAATACAATTGAATTGTCGTTGATGCAAAGAGTTAAGAGATCTTGTTAGTTTACAATTTTGTAATAAAGATCCTGAAAATAATGTTATCAATTATTTTGAAGTGTAAATTTAAAGTTATAATATGTTTTAGATAAATAGTGGCATGTATTACTTTGGTCTGCCTTTGGACAACTATATATGTTATGATGGTATGATACTAAACCCTAACGGGAAGAATTGTGCCTGATATTCATATCATGAAGACATAATCTTACAATCAGTTTAATTGAAGTCTGGAGCTGGCATGTCAGTTAACTGCTAGTAGTCTGTTGTTATTTATGTATTATTGTCATTTTGTTTATTTTCTTTAGTTACATCTTCTGACATCAGACTCGGACTTCTCTTTAACTGAGTTTAAGTGTGCGTATTGGTATGCGTTTATTTTTCTACATTGGCTAGAGGTATAGGGGAGGTTGAGATCTCATAAACATGTTTAACCCGCCGCATTTTGCGCCTGTCCCAAGTCAGAAGCCTCTGGCCTTTGTTAGTCTTGTATTATTTTTAATTTTAGTTTCTTGTGTATAATTTGGAGTTTGGTATGGCGTTCATTATCACTGAACTGGGATATATATTTGTTTAGGGGCCAGCTGAAGGACGCCTCCGGGTGCGGAATTTCTCCTTCATTGAAGACCTTTTGGTGACCTTCTGCTGTTGTCTATTCTTTGGTCGGGTTGTTGTCTCTTTGACACATTCCCCATTTCCATTCTCAATTTTATGATAGCAGACATGTTTAGAATCGGAGTTTATCGCCTTAATCAAAGAAGATTCATTATGATATCATTTCTTCTGTTGATAAATTTAAGAAGACTAACCATTTTCTTATTATGCATTTAATAATCAAGAAATCACTTAATATATTGCTCACAAAGCAACTGACTCTTAGTAAATTGAATTCAACAGAACTAATAGTCCTTTTAAGATTTGGATATTTGAGCATTGTACTATAAACTGTATAAAAAGAAATAACAAAAGACGTTTTTTTGTTGTTGTGTTGATTATTTTTCTTTTTGGTTCCTTCCTACGGTGTGTACATTTCACAACTTGTTCGATGTGCACGTATTTGTGATGAAGTGTTGAATTTTAAGAATCTTGTATAACAATTAATTAATTATTTATTACTTTTTTTTTTTTTATAACATCCAATTATTTGATACATGTGCTTAATTTTCAGCCATTCTAAAAATTAAAAGAAAGGGCGAAAGTAACCATCCAAAATAATCGGATTTTTTTTGTAGTTATCCTTTGCCTGAGTAAGAAATGGCAGGTCTTTCATTTCTGTCTGTCTGGTAATTTGAGAAATTTCTGAATAACTTCTGGTTATGATGATTGCAAATCACGGAGTTAGCCCTCTTAATTATTTATTTCTTGTGAATTTCAACAAAATTATATCTTGAAATACCAGAAAAGAAAAGGTAAATAACTTTATATTCGTGCACCATTATACATGTCGATCATGAATTTTTTTAGTTTTAAAGAGAATGATTAAAGTAGACTTACATTTCGTGTCTTGTCTTCTATTGGTTGGTATGTCAGCTTGCATGAAAGGATTTTTACCTCCTCTTTGGTCCGTACGGTTATTGTGCTGTATTTTAAAGCCATCAGCTAAGAAAGAAACAAAACACAAAAGTTTTACCTAGTTTATTAAATTACACAGTCAAAATGTTATCATGAGGAAGATTATCTTAATTTCAACAAATTTATATCCCAATTATTTATTTATTCAAACATTTTAAATGTCAAATATACATTTCAGTAAATATATCTTTATTTTAACTTTCGTGTGGTCATTATATATCGCTAGTGTTAACAGAACAGCCCTTTTACAATGAAATATTAAAAACAAAAATTCTTAAAGCGCATAGTTTAGAATAAATGTAAAGTTGTCAATATGTTTAATGTGCAAGAGTTTCATTACAAGTACAGCTGTAATAATGGTTAGCCTTTACTGTTATCACATTGTATTTAGCTTGTCCTTGTTTGAGCGAAATATCACATAAAATCATCATTCTTTGAATGCACCATTAAGATCATTTGCAAGGGTCATTTAATACGAGCTCTTCAGTTGTAGAGTGTTTCATTTTCATAAATGTCGTAACAATTTGGCACTACAGCAACCTTGCACTAAATTAAATGCCTTTTCTTGTTGCTGATACCAAAGCGCATATTCCGTTAAACACCAGTTTAAAAAGTAAATGAAAGAAGTTATTTTGATTTTCAGGTATTATATTTATTTCAAAATATTTTTTTTCACTTATTACATTTTGTATGCCTTAGATTTGTTGTGTTTAAGTTGAACTTGACAGTGTCAGGCAATAGGGATAAGAAAACTATTTTTCATGTTTCACAACTTTATATATATAGTGCCTAGTGCCTAAGAATGTAACTTTAACACACTAATGAGTGTTATAAAATTAGTTGTTATATTTTATATTATTCACGCAATATTTCGCTGAACAAATTAACTTCATCCGGCGTGTGCATCTCTCAAGGTGAATAATATAAAATATAACAACTAATTTTATAACACTCATTAGTGTGTTAAAGTTACATTCTTAGGCACTTATATAATTTAATGTAGTAACTGCATCAGTTTATTTACAAACTGATCCACACCTAGATAGATTGAATGTTGATTGTTGCTATTTTAGACACTATATATATATATATATATATATTGATTAAATTTGTCTTCGTATCTTTATTTGACAATTATTGTTTATTTCAGCAATTGATTTATTTGATTACATATACATGTATACATGCGTATATACAACTTAGTTAAAAAATTGTAGTACTATGGCAGTTACTATAGGAGCTCCTAATTGCAGGGGACTGTTGGAAGAAGTAAAACGCAGAGATATTTTTTATAGATGTAATAAAAATATGATATAACTATTTTATGCGATACACATTGCACAAAAGAGAGAGGATAAATGGAGAAATGAATGGGGATACCAAGCCTACTTTTGCTCGTTTATCGGACACAGCAGGGAGTTGCTATACTTCTTAATAATAAATTCAAAGTTATTGTTTATAAAGAATACAAACATAAAGAGGAACTATTTAATTTTGGATATGACCATTCATGAGTATCGAATAACTTTAGCTGGTATATATGGCCCAAATAATGATAATTCAGTTTTTTTTCTCAGAAGTACAGGAGGTTATCTCAAATATTCAAAATTCTTCAATCATTATGGCGGGAGACTGGAATGTAATTCAAGATTATGAAATTGATACACTTAATTATAAAACAAAAATAATGTCAATGCGTACACTAAACTAATAGAAATAAAGAACTCCTTAGACTTGGTAGATGTTTGGAGAGCAAATAACCCAGACAAGAAAAGATATACATGGAGAGGCCAGGAACATAAACAAAGTCGTTTAGACTATTTTTGATATCCACTGATTTTGAATCCTTAGAAAATAAATCTATTATAGATATTAGCTATCATTCTGACCATTCTCCTGTTTCTCTCAGTTTAAAATTTTATAACCTAGAAAGGAGAGGGTACTTTGAAAATCAATAATAGCTTACTACATGATACCTATTATGTGGCTGAGATTTAAAATTGTATATCAGACACTATTTATCAATATAACCTATCAAATACAGATACTGGGAAAGAAACATAATTATCTGTAAACCCTTTATCTCTTGGGAGTTATTGAAATGTACAATAAGAGGAAAACCATCTCTTATACTTCATATCTAAAACAAAATGTCAAAAGGAAGAATCTGAACTTGAACAACAATTAAACATTTTACAAAATAGATACGACCTACACCCAGATCAGGAACTAAAACTGAATTTCAAAACATAGAGGAGAGTTAAAACATTAAGAGAAAAACAAATGGTATAATTGCAAGAGCAAAAGCAAAATGGGAAGCAGAAGGAGAAAATGTACAAACTACTTCTGTAATTTAGAAAAAGACATTATAATGAAAAATTATTCCTAAAGTTATCAACGAAAATGGAGATGAAATCATTGATCTATTCAAAATATTCGAAGAACAGAGAAAATTCTATAAAATTTGTACTCATCTAAAATGCATTTTGTAAAATAGAACATGACACTATGTTTCTCAACAAAAATAACTCTTTTATCAATTGTTTATCAGAAGAACAAATGTAAAAAGCTGAGGGAAAATTATCAATTCAAGAATGTCTGAATGCCTTAAAAACAATAAATCACCAGGGTAGATGGGTACACAGCAGAGTTTTATAATTTTTTCTGGAATGGCCTTAAGTTATATTTACTTAATTCCTTTAATTATAGCTTTGATGAAGGCTCTTTATCAAATTCGCAAAGACAAGGCATTGCTACATGCATCCCAAAGAAGGAAATCTAAGTTTTATTTAAAAAACTGGCGACCTATCACCCTTTTAAATGTTGATATGAAAATATGTTCCACATCTATTGCAAATAGAATTAAACCTTTGCTCAAACATGTTATTAATGAAACACAGTTAGAATTTATTAATGGTAGATACATTGGGAATGTACAAGACTTTTTGACTTAATAGAAAGAACTATAGACGAAAATATACCTGGACTTTTATTCCTTTTAGATTTTGAAAAGCATTTGGTACTCTTTAATTGTCATTTATAAATAAGGCACTTGAATTCTGAGGTTTTGGTCCTGCTTTCTATAATTGGGTAAAATCTTTATATTTCAATATCGAAAGTTGTATCATAAATAATGGTCATTGCTCTAGTTTCTTTAATATAGAAAGAGGGCTTCGTCAAGGGATCCTTTATCCCTTACCTTTTATACTGGCTTTGGAACTGATGAGTGCAGCAATGAAAAATAACCCAGATAATAATGGTATTAAGATAGACAATTCTGAATATTTGCTTAGTCAATATGCAGATGACTCAACCTCAACTTTAGATGATGATGAAAATCGTTTGAACAATCTCTATATATTTTAGAAAAGTTCTCAGAGTGTTCTGGTTTACGAGCAAACTTATAAAAACAGAAACCATTTGGATTGGGTCAAAAGCATATTCAAAGGAAATATTTCACCAAGGAGAAAGATTAAACTGGAATCAGACACGGAAATTTTAACTCTTATGTATAAACTATGATCGTTTTGCTGTCGACAAGACTGCCTATAAATTTGAAGAGAAATTGAAAAGATAAAGGCATTATTCAATACTTGGATTTACCAAGATCTTACATACCTAGGAAAATTACAGTCATAAAGTCTTTAACATTGCCGATTCTCATTCAGTCATTAACAATATTGCCAGATCTCTCTTTGAAAAGTAATAAACTAATCATTTTCAATACAAAATTCTGCGCCGAATTTTATGCACACATGATCTGCTATATAATTTTAAACTTAAAGAAACACCCCAATGCAGTTTTGCATTGAAACAAAAGAGACAATAGAACATATTTTTAGGGAATGTTACATTGTCAAACATTTGTGGCCTCAACTAGTTGATACATAACTTTCAGATTGCAATAATGAGCTTCTGATATAAAAAAAACATCCTCTTGTGATCAGATATTACAGATATCTCTATTGTCATGAAGTACTATATTTATTAGATTGAACTCAGTGTAACCTTGTGTTAAGATTTCACTAAAGAAATTGAAAAATTATTATATTATTGAAAATATCTTCCACCTTTAACAGTACTCTTGCAATAGGTGAAAAATAGATAAAAATGGGAACTATTTCAACAATCAATTTTATGATACAAGAAAGATAACTCATACTTAACTGAAAATAAATGTAACATAACTGGATGCATATTACAATTGGACAGTGGTTAGTGTGCATCCTATGGATATTATATATATGTATGTACGAATTAAATGTGTGTTTCTATGTTATGATAACAGGAGTTAAAATACTGTTTTTATATGATTTCCAGATATTGTCGGGAAGAGATAATAACAACAAAATACAAATGTATGTCACTTTATATATAATTTTTCTTATGAGTACATGTACGACTAGAATAAGTATGTTGCATCAATAATAATTATAAACTTTTAATATCAATTTAATCGTATATGAATATAAAGCAATGCTTTTTATTTATTTGGTTTTGTTTGTTTTTGTATTTTTGTATTTTTGTTTTATTTTGTTTTGTTTTGTTTTGCTTTGTTCTGTACTGTTTTTTTTTTTTTTTTGTTTTTTTTTTTTTTTTTTTCCTTGTATCGGGAAGGGATGTTAATATAAGCGCTGACACTGACAAGTCAAAATGAATAAACATGTATTGTATTCTTCTATGATAGAAAAAATGCATATTAATATATTGTATGAGATGAAGAAATACAATAAAGAATTATAAAAAGTATTATATCTACACCGATCATGCCGAAAGAAATATTTTTGTCTCAAGTAGAAGCGATTACTTATTTTCAAACTGGATATCCTTAACATTAATAATAATAGAACCGTTGTATTTAGGAGTTGCAGAACATATCTTTCAAGGTACCCCTCGTCTTTTAACAATGTTAAGTTCGCACGGTTCATGAACATATATTCTATTTGATGCTGGTTTAAACTTTCCCATGTTGTTTTTTTTCTTGAAAATGTGCACTTTGAAAAGTGCTCATACATTGCGCATTGCTGTTCAGCTACCAACAGAATGAAAAATCAATCAGAACATGCGTAATAAAAGAAAAATAATCAAATGGACAGGAGAAATGAGTACAATCTAGCCCAAACTCCTCAAGTTAGGGTATAATATATCATATCAAAGTTTTATATCATATTTCGGTATTTAGCATACATGTACTAGTGATATTATAAAATACCTAACTACTAGAAAAAACTGACTGTCAGAAAGTAATTTTTAATATAGATGGGCAATTTATCTTTTAAATGTATTTATAAAATGGACATTACTGGTTGACACAATTTAAAAAATGACTATAAATAAAAGGCATATGTACAGATAGAAGACTAAGGCCGTGTGCACATACAACGTCACAATGAAATGAACACTGGTTTTACATCATATTTGTTCTCACCTGTACATCTGTTATAATTACATGTTCCTGAAAACTGTTCACACAAAGGGGTGCAATTAAGGGCGTAGATATTTTGCTCACATTCATTTTTAAAAGAATAATATATTTGTTTCGGGAGTAAAGTGGGAAAAATCGTTTAATTCAATTGAAAATAAAGGGCGCGGGTTTCAACATAGATTTTAAAATTTGTTCCTGCATGTTATTCGTCTAATTGAAAGATCTTTGATTGTTTTTATCAATGAATTATCAAAAATTCTTGTACCACACAAATAAATGGTTGACGTAAAACTCCTCAAAATTAAAAAAAAATGATATCATGTTCATGTATAAAAGAGGTACAAATTCCAAATTGTTCATTTTATACTCTCAGATAGTATATCACCGTCGATTTCAAATTTAGAATATAAATTCTCAACTCGTAGCCATCTTAGAAGCTTGCTTGGACAAAACAATCTCTTGATACCTCTCAAAGTACCAAAACTTTTTACCTTACTTGTTCGGGAGAATGTTTAGATTTATCCTGCTGTACTTACTTTAATTAAAACAAAACTAACAATCGACCTTGCCAGTTTCTCGATCCTATTATCTATATCTTGAATGGAAAGCTTTGTACAAAACATTTAAGATAAAACAGAGTATTTTCATTTCCTATTCTTAATTATCCATTATTAGAATGATAAGATGGTGTCGTTCCTTGTCACCATCTTATAGTGTTTATATATCTCAACTTGCTCGATTCGCCCATGTCCGCAACAAAGTATCTGATATACTCATATTCGGACTTCCTCAAACTTATACATTAAAACCCATACAAATAGTGGGGAATACGTTTAGAGCGATTACTTTCAAACCACATTGTTTAAGGTCACAATCAACTAGTGGTATTCCGTGCAAATGATTCTTTTAAAGTCTGAATTGTTCATTACTCAAGTAATACATTTATTTAATTCGGCTCGTCCCTTATTTGATCTGCAGCTTGGCTCAAAGAATCATTGCAGAGGTATTTTGAGGTGACACGTCCGGCTATTCGTGCGATTTCATGTCGGGCTTAAACACTCTTATTTCACAATTACGAAATACAGGTGCATGCATCGCTTCACTGCTTAACGTACACGGCCGGTAATTTTGAACTTTCCATTTAAAACTATCAGGTGTAATAAATAGCATGTGTCTGAGTCTGACATTGATACATTAAACATTAAATAACTCATACGTTGTATTCAATTTCAATGCAACTTCTTATGAATTACCTCAGTGGTAATTTCTGAAAATCTGAATAATTTCAACTGAAGATTTGATTAAAATCTAATAAGATATTTTCCAATGGTAAATTATCAAAATAAAGGTATGTACTCGTTGTCAATAATTATGGACATTTTGATACATATAAATATTCATTTCTCAAACTTGTCGATCATTTGTTTTATACAGATAGAAAGTAACGGAACTATAGATATTCACAATTTAAAATATATAATAGATTATATTAAAAATAAAAGAGAACCAATGTTGATTTAGAATCATATCTAGTTTGCTTTGGTTCGTATAAGTAATGAACGTAGTAAAATGAAAGATTTATATTTCAATAAGATTGTTCTAGAACAAATTAAGAAATTCGTCATTCAAATTGTTAGTTTTAATATATAGTAATGTGAATAAGCATGACTACCTTGAAAAAGTAGAGTTCTATTTATACCTATTGTCAATTCCAAGTTTCTGTTGAGACATGCATGTAACATATGTCACTGGACGTTAAAATTTCATTTCAAAATTATCATCTTGGTCAAATATTGCTGTTGGGTTTATTGTATCGATATTTTTTGGCAATATACGCTCATGAATATACGTCGCACTCTTACAAATGCTATATTTTAACTCTAGTCCTAAGCAAAGGCGGTGTTTTTTTTATCTGACAAAATTAATTTCTGTTTAAAATATCATACAAGTAAGTAGGCTAGGATTTATAATTCGGATAGGCTTTGGGAAACTCGGTGTCATCTTCCCGCCCCGTACTATCTATTTTCACGTTGATAAAGGCATCAGTATTATACCGCTGTTCAAAAGACATAATTCGATTGAGAGAAAACAAATCCGGGTAACAAACTAAAACCGAGGGAAACACTGAAATGCAACAAAACAAACGCCATAGTCCTGACCTGTTACAGGACGAACGTAAATCGTTTAAATTTCAGATCCTTAAGTTTGAATATAAATACCATTATTCAAATTTCGATTAAAAACTTCTACACAAAGACGAATAACAACGTTGTTAAGTACAATATGTGAACTATGTTCTTCATATCTGTCTGACTCAGATATATGAAAACCAGACATTGATAGTACAGATTCTCTAAAATTCTTAAGATTGCATAACAAAATATATCGTATTTCGAATGACAATTTTAAGTTTCATCCATCTAAAACAATTAAAACGTATGACTGTGTATACCATGTAGGCATTAAGATACATGAGGGACCATTTATAACACCTCATATAAAAACATGCTCTTTTATATGTGAATAAAACTTTATTTGATGAGATTTATTAGTCTCCTTTGATCTCGAGTTAACTTTAAAAAAAAAATCAAACAGTATAAATAACTTATTAATTTGCTTGAATTACAAATGTTTGTCAGTCCTTTCCAGAAATATTCTATAATTGACATACTATTTAGGATTTTCTTTTCTGCTGGAAATTTTTCCATGTGATTGCTTTTTAATAATTATTATGTCTACATGTAATAGAAAGATTTTCTAACGTGCACTCTGAACTATACATCGGTTTTAAAATGTCCCAATTTTGATTATTCGTGGCTTAGTACTTATACACCCCGCACAGTCAAGGGTTTTACGGAAGAGCGGAGAAGACCTCAGTAACCATATTGCTATTCCGCGACGCCAGAGGGTGATTTGGGAAACTGGAACCAACTGTAAAACTATCTGTTCAAAACATGATGAAAATGAAAATATGTCCCACAAAATATAGGATTGTGCTTGAAAAAAGTCATGTACAAAATGTCAAAATAGTTTTTGCGTTAAATAACTAAGTCTTACTTGTGTAAAATGAATATTCATCAGTTGAAAAGAACTTATCTCATCAGATCGATACAAAACTAAAAAACAACTATCAAAAACACAGACTGGATGTGGTAGAGTATTTGTTCACCCTCATAAAAGGAAGACAGTAAGCAAAGATCTAAGAGAAAGTTACTGACAGCTAGTTCAAAACAAAGAACAACAAACAAAATTTCATGCATTTAAGATTAAAATATCAATCAGTTAAAATCAAACAACCAGGGATTTAGTGTAAAGTTGCCATTAGCAGTCCGCGAAAAGCATAGCCAAGACATAGGTATCAACAAATTATAGATCCATGAATACACATTTGTATATACAAAAAATAAAGTTTGCTTTGCTCTTGTTTTTGTTTTTATTGTTTTAGTTTTTTGTAACGGTGTTGTCAGTTTGCTATCGAATTTTCCTCCACTATCGTCATCTGGATTTTCTAACAAAAATTTTGAGAGTACTGTATGTGGCCTTTACAAATATGAATGTGTTGCTCTATCCAAAGCATTATCTGTGTGTCGGGTATCGATTCAATGTAAATGATAGTAAACACCTTTAATAATTTTCTGTCAGCTCAGTTAAATACTAGTATTACACACAGAACAAACCATACCATACGTAAGTCTTGTACATATTGTGACTTTCTTTTCAAATAAAAAAAACAATTGTGTATCAATTATAGATCATGTCTATTTTGAACTTTTCTTGTAGCATAACACATCGAGATGCTACATAAGTATGCAAATTAGAGACCAACAGTCGGTATGTCTTTCTGTGTGTAATCCTGACATAACATTTTCATATTTTTGTTTGTTTGAGAATGGTTCATACAAATTATTTTCCTCATCTCTGTCTAGCTAAGTTGTATAACCTGTGTGTGTCAATAAGCTGTACTAAGGGCGAGCACGAAAAGGGTGAAATGTAGCTTATTTGTCTTTACGAAAGGAAAAGCTTTTTTTGTAAAACCTAATTGACATTCATGAATTAAGTTATGTTTCAATAAAAATCATCAAACCTACTATTTAGTACACTATTTAACACTTTTCCAATGGCACTGATCACTGTGATTCCTCTACAATTGTTATGATTTGTAATGTCTGTAGATTTATGAATTGTTGAGATATAACTATCACTCCAACATTTGGAATAAATTCCAAAAGAAAGACATGAGTTATATAGGTAATAGAATTGATTGACCATGTTTTAACATATTTTGTGAGATGTTATCCAACCCTGGGCTTTTGTTAGGTTTTAGTTTAGCTAAAGCTTTTGATATTTCAGTGTCTCTTATGGACACATCAAGCTCATTAAAACGTTTTACTGTCTCTAATTGATGTAGCTGTTTTTGTAATTCTTCCAGGCGTGCCTTGAATTTATCCTGTAAAGTATTCAGATTTTGAAAATGTAAAAACCATGTAGATAAATCAATTGTAGAATAATTGTCATCATGTTTTGGTGTCCTTCAAGTCATTTATAAGGTTCCAGTATAGTTTTGGATTGGCTGCGTGAAAATTTTCTAATTGATTAAGCAAGGATTGTTTGTATTGTATGTATGTTTGTTTCCTTGTTTTATTGTACTGACGATAAAGTTTGTAAAATTATTTTAACAAGTGGATCTTTTGGATGCTTGAGTATATTTTCCCAGTTGGTAGATCTTTGTACCATATCGATTGAAATTAAAACTGAATTGAATCCATGATACTTTTTTTGGAAAACCATAATTTTGAATGAAATGCACCGTGGGCTAAGTAATAGTAATGTTAATTTGTAGGTTAAGAATAACTTATAAATGACATGTGTATTTGTTTGTTGCAAAATGCTGGCAAATTTTGTTTACTAAGTAATTGCAATTAAAAATTTTATTACATGATTTATATTTATATAAAAGTTAGAAGATACCGAGGAATAATGAACCACAAGTAGAAGGGCATCATTTACATGTCGAGGAACAAAGACCACAAGCAGAAAAAAAATATATCAGATTCAGTACACAAAACACTACACATAATTTAACACTCTAACATTTATCTGAATAAGAAAAAATATATCTTTCTAGTCTCTTTTTCAACCTTTATCCTGACATGTGTACAAAATATGTGTTTTATTCCTTCCTCAATTTTTGGGAGAGTCAAGTCTAAATTTAGAGTCAGAGTTGAAACTGAAACTAGACATGAATGATATAAATAGAATATGTTATTTTGCTTTATCAAACTCTAATTTCGAAGGATAGCGAAATTTTTTTCTTTGTTGTGCTTTTGTCATGGTTGTGTATCTTTCCGAATCTGAATGCAATTTTGAAGTAAATATATAAAAGAAAATGTGATGTGATTGCCAATAAGCCAAGTGAAAAATTTTCTTCTCAAGTCTCAATTCAAGATTATGACTGAACAGAGTTACTGTAGCATAATAAAAAAAAATATGTGACACTTGTAACTGCAGTTTGATGTTTGGTGGAATGAGAGGTGAAATGAGTTAAGATACAAAAAGAAGATGTGGTGTGTTTGCCTATGAGACAACAAGAGACCAAATGACACAGAAATTAACAACTATAGGTCACCGTATGGCCTTCAACAATGAGCAAAGCCCATACCGCATAGTCTTCTATACAAGGTCCCAAAATGACAAATGTAACACAATTCAAACGAGAAAACTAACGGCCGAATTTATGTACAAAATATGAACGAAAAACAAATATGTAACACATCAACAAACGACAATCACTGAATTACAGGCTCCTGACTTGGGACAGGCACATACATACAGAATGTGGTGGAGTTAAACATGTTAGCGGGATCCCAACCCTCCCTAGCCTGGGATAGTGGTGTAACAGTTTAATATAAAAGCGATTTATAAAATGAGTGGAGAAAGGCTTAACTCATCAGATGGATACAAACAGAAATACATCTAACATAAATACAGAGTGGCCGGGTACTTGTATATCCAAAAACAAAAGACACTAAGTACTGATTTGAAAGTACTCGCAGTTACTGACAGCTAGTTCACAGCCACTATCAACTAATAAAAAAATCACGCATCTAAGACTAAAGACTTTATTTTGATACAGTAGCATTTTAAGACTGATTTCCTTTTAACTATTGTATATTTTTGAATATGTAGACCAACAAATTAAAATGTTGATCATGTAAAATATCTGCCGATTTTAAAGAATCCTAGGTATTTTTGCGTCTCATGCTTAAAGTGAGGTCTAAGCTCGTATCTCAAACACAAAATCGGTTACACCCTTTTTATTTCAACATCTTGTGTAATTTTACAAGCAGAATTCATGTATGAAATTAAATATAAACCATTTTGTTGAGTAGTACGTACACTGCGCTTCAATAGAAACTATACATTTTAAAACAATTTTTGTCAATACATGTCCATTATGTATTCCGTGTACATGGCATGTGTTGATATGTTATAATGTGTGTCTATATTGTTGAATTATCGATTAAAGCTTGGGTTGAATGTATTTTTAACGAAATATTTATTCATAACTGCATTAAAGTCATGACCTGCACAAGTGTTTCCCACCAAAATACGTTTATCGTCCGTGAGGTCAAATTTCAAGGTCACATGAAGGTCAATATTTTGAAGTGGCATACCACCTCATGATGATTCATTTACATGCCAAAGATCTAAGTTCTAGGTCAAAAGACGAAAAGTTATTGCCTGTTTGTGTTTCTCACGGGAAAAACAACATTAAGTTGACCTTCAGGTCAAATTTGAAGGTCCGATTTCACATTTTCTTTAAGAAGCTGATCTATAAATACTTGTTCAATATGAAGTTTACATACCGTATATTATGGCAGCTATACAAATGATAAATCCTTGATAATTAACAAAATTCATATTTGATAGTTCTTAGCAAAAGATGAGGTCCACACAGTAACACTTTGGGAAAGAGTTTAAATTTTCACAATCTTAGTCGATGTATAAAAGTTGAAACTAGAAAACACGTCTTTATCATGTAAATGTAATTGTTTAATTTGCGAGATAACGATGTTTCAAACCATTAGACTAGAGCTTTTCTGTGACCGCAAAGAAAACCACTCAATACAAAATTAAGGTAAGTTCATACCATTCTTGTTTTATTTTACAATATACCAAGTTATTTACTAGGCGATCCATTGAATTCCAAATACCGTTTACAAGTGTTAATCGATAGTTTAGAATGTCATTGAATTACAATTTACCTTCAATTAAGTGTCAGGTAATGTTTTAATGAATATGATTATCGTTTAGACATGTCATACCGTGTGTCAAAGTTTCAAACTACTTTCAAAGTTGATAACCTTTGCTAAACAAACATGCATCATACATGCATACTATTCGCAAATACATTAAAAATTATTCTAGAGTTTTCAGTTCAAAAGTAATTTTATCTTTCAAGATAACGGAATATCTTTAAACATCTAAAAATGTAATGATATCAAAATGCAATACAAACACTAGTCACTAGTGTATTTGTTTTTTTACGATTACAAACGATGCGTGTCTCCATAATTGGTTAATTATTCCAATTGGTTATGAATAAAAGTAGTCATTGTCAACGATTCCTATGAAAACCCTTTAGTTATTATTAATATTCAGTTCACTAATTTATGAAAATAGTTTAATTAGTTCAAAGGTATCGATACCTGTTTGATTCTAAATGATGGACAAACTACTTTATATCATGGATTTTTCCTTGTATTTGCATGGATATTATGTCGGTCTCAAATAGAAAAAAAGGCTAGAATGTGCTTAAATTTTGGTAAGAAATTACCTTTTATGATCTAGTGAAGTCTTATATGAGAAGACAAATAGGTTTTATGGAGCAAATAGAGTACACTTACCATAGAAAAACAAGGATTCTTAGTACATCCTTAAAAATAAGAGTACTAAACATCAAGTTCATACGGTAATAGCATTGACATTGTTTTAATAATTATTTATTTCCAACGAAAATAATTCAATGTTGAACCTGTTAATTACATAAACACAACCCTTTCTGCTGTTTTGAAAACTATCTGCAAGTATGCAATCAAAATACAGACTCTTTGTCAATTTGTTTTATTCGAGCGTCACTGATAAATATTTTGAAGACGATCCGTGCGTCTGACTAAAATACAAAATGTCAATCCTGGTATCTATGATTAGTTTAATTTGTAGTATTGCACTTAATATTTTGGAAACGTATAAAATATTTTCGTTTCTCTTTTATCTTTATAATAGTTTGCTTTATAATAATTTAAATATAAGCAAGAAACAACTAATACAGTTTTACGAATCAGTACACTGGGTAAATCGTTTGTGGGAAATCATAGTTTATTTTATTGTGTTCTGGTTAAAGTTAAAACCCCAAAAGAATAGAACAGAACATGTCACTAAATAATGACAAATCTTCACAGTTTTACAATTTTAGTGCATTTGGTTGTTTGTACACGGAATTCGTCTTCAAACAAAACATTGTTAGGTATTTCAAACATGGCTAAACACCAAATTAAACTTACGAGGTAAAACCCATCCATTTGTTTTGTAGAATTTGAAAATAAGACAAATATTTGAAAACAACCATTGTCGGACAACAACAATGGCAAGAAGAAAATTTACATATGGACTAATTCCATACAAATATGGCCTGAACGAGGACTTTTAAAGTGTAAGTTCTGTAGTTGAGTTTTTTTTTATTTACTGTTACAGTAATAGTCGGTATTTATACATCAAGCCATCAGTGTTTTGCCACAAAATGAAGCGTTCAGCCTTCCTTGAGTAGGAGAGCCCCGTTTTGTACAGTGTAATTTAATCTTTCTTTAAATAATACATTTTGTACTTGGTAGGAAAGAGTATATAATATACTGCAAGTGCTATCAGCTACAAAACTGTATTGTTGGCGTATATGTAAAACACTATCAATCAAAGTGTACACACAACATTTTTCTTACCGTCTTTGCTAGATTTATAAATTAATTGTTTGTTAACCTGAATTGTTGTTGTTGTTAGTCTGTTTTTTTTTTTTTGTTGTTGTTAACATCTAAGTTATTCCACATATAAAAATAGATGTGGTATAATTACCAATGAGGCAACCCTTTACAATAAGACAAATGAAGCAAAAACAAACAACCATAGGTCACCTGTATCAGCTATAAAAGGACAAGAAATTACAAATGCAAAACAGTTCAAATTAAAAAACCTAGGACCGAATTCATGTACATGAAACAAACGAAAAACAAATATGTAACACAGCAACAAACGACATCCACTAAATTACAGACTCCTGACTTGAAACAGAATTGTACACACAGAATGTGGCAGGGTTAAACATATTTGCAAGATTTAAACCCTCACCTAACCTTGGACAGTGATGTAACTGTACAACATAAAAACAGACTATAAAATCATTTGAAAAGCCGAAACTCGTCAGATGGATACACATAGAAATGCATTTAACAAATACAGAGTGGTGGCCGGGAACTTGTACATCCAACAACAACTAAAAAGACACTAAGACTGATCTGAGAGTACTCGCAGAAACTGACATCTAGTTCAAAGCAAATAACAACTTTTAATAATAAATAAAATCATGCAACTAATATATATAGGAATATGTGGTATGGTTGACAATGAGACAACTCTCCATCCAAGTCACAATTTATAAAAGTAAAGGTTAAGGTACGGTCTTCAACACGGAGCCTTAATTTGCTCACATCGAACAGAAAGCCATAAAGGACCCAAACAAATAATAGCGTAAAACCATTCAAACGGGAAAACCAACTGTCTAATCTATATATAAAACGAGAAAAACGAGAAACACTTATGAACCACATCAACAAACGACAACTACTGAACATCGGCTTCCTGACTTAGGACAGGTGCAAACAATTGCAGCGGAGTTAAACTTTTAATGGTAGCAAACTGTCTCCTTATCCGACACAAAAGTGATACATTACAACATAGAAAGACTCACTATAAAATATCAATTGCAATGGCTTAACTCCATCAAAAACGTAATAACACAAATGAATATAGACTGAACGTATAAATTTGATACAATGTAAATACAAAGTTAATAGAAATAAGGGATGAATAATTAAAGAAAAGTATTATTAGGAATACCAAGAAATTTCTTGTATATCAATAAAACTATTCTTAAACTTGGTACATGGGTGGTGAATATCAACAATAAAACTATAAAATTTAGCTCGATAAAACTTCGTGTTCTTCATGTACAGGTGCCGGAAGTGTGATATATATACAGTATACAAGGAGAAAGGATATAATTTTGATGTTCGTAGTACGAAGAAGCAAAATTTATAGTAATTCAAACAATCAAAGAATATATAGACCAGATACAAGAAAGTTCGATTTGAGAGTACTCGCAGTTACTGACAGCTACTTAAAAGCCGAAAAATTAATAATAAAACAAATTATGCATCAGAGACTAAAATCAACTAAAACACATCCCAGACATCGACAGGCAATAGGATAGTTGGGAGTTTAACTCCTTATAGATAAAATGAACGTGTGTGTCTTTATACATCCCGTTTGAAAAGAATACAAATTTAGTTATGTTTTCATTTGCTGACTAAATTATCGATCATTATACATCCACCATCCAATGGATTAAGTGTAAAGTTGTCATAAACAGTCAGAGAAAACCTGACATTGGTAAATGCCAAGATACAGGTATGGACGTGAATGTTCATATGTATATAACAATAATATTAAGTTTGCTTTTAGTTTATTGATTAAAACAATCGATATTAATACCATTAAAACAATATTCAAAGATCTAATGACAGTGTTGAATTGGTAATCTTATAATAAAATTATTTAAAAGACCGATAAGTTAAACAGGATCGTTACCAAATATCCGGGCACGGAAAACAACATCTCCGTAAAACGGGGATGTACTATCCCGTTCAAAATGAGTTTTCTGAAGGTATACCCAAACCTCAAAACCAAATCTTTATTTATGAAAAGATTAAGTAAATATTTTAGAAATTTGTGGTAACGAAATCCCTGACTTAATAATTTACCAGTTATACATATATTACATTCAGTAAAATCCAAAATGTCACAACAATAACATTTTTGTGTTAGGACGACAGGTGTTTTCTAATGGTTCCGTTAATTGATAAAGTCTCGAGTTGATTTTATCTGTTTAATGACCTTCCCCTTATATAATATTGTTTGAAATTTTGAAAATTTTATTACATGATTTATATTTATATAAAAGTTAGAAGATACCGAGGAATAATGAACCACAAGTAGAAGGGCATCATTTACATGTCGAGGAACAAAGACCACAAGCAGAAAAAAATATATCAGATTCAGTACACAAAACACTACACATAATTTAACACTCTAACATTTATCTGAATAAGAAAAAATATATCTTTCTAGTCTCTTTTTCAACCTTTATCCTGACATGTGTACAAAATATGTGTTTTATTCCTTCCTCAATTTTTGGGAGAGTCAAGTCTAAATTTAGAGTCAGAGTTGAAACTGAAACTAGACATGAATGATATAAATAGAATATGTTATTTTGCTTTATCAAACTCTAATTTCGAAGGATAGCGAAATTTTTTTCTTTGTTGTGCTTTTGTCATGGTTGTGTATCTTTCCGAATCTGAATGCAATTTTGAAGTAAATATATAAAAGAAAATGTGATGTGATTGCCAATAAGCCAAGTGAAAAATTTTCTTCTCAAGTCTCAATTCAAGATTATGACTGAACAGAGTTACTGTAGCATAATAAAAAAAAATATGTGACACTTGTAACTGCAGTTTGATGTTTGGTGGAATGAGAGGTGAAATGAGTTAAGATACAAAAAGAAGATGTGGTGTGTTTGCCTATGAGACAACAAGAGACCAAATGACACAGAAATTAACAACTATAGGTCACCGTATGGCCTTCAACAATGAGCAAAGCCCATACCGCATAGTCTTCTATACAAGGTCCCAAAATGACAAATGTAACACAATTCAAACGAGAAAACTAACGGCCGAATTTATGTACAAAATATGAACGAAAAACAAATATGTAACACATCAACAAACGACAATCACTGAATTACAGGCTCCTGACTTGGGACAGGCACATACATACAGAATGTGGTGGAGTTAAACATGTTAGCAGGATCCCAACCTCCCTAGCCTGGGATAGTGGTGTAACAGTTTAATATAAAAGCGATTTATAAAAATGAGTGGAGAAAGGCTTAACTCATCAGATGGATACAAACAGAAATACATCTAACATAAATACAGAGTGGCCGGGTACTTGTATATCCAAAAAAAAAAAGACACTAAGTACTGATTTGAAAGTACTCGCAGTTACTGACAGCTAGTTCACAGCCACTATCAACTAATAAAAAAATCACGCATCTAAGACTAAAGACTTTATTTTGATACAGTAGCATTTTTAAGACTGATTTCCTTTTAACTATTGTATATTTTTGAATATGTAGACCAACAAATTAAAAATGTTGATCATGTAAAATATCTGCCGATTTTAAAGAATCCTAGGTATTTTTGCGTCTCATGCTTAAAGTGAGGTCTAAGCTCGTATCTCAAACACAAAAATCGGTTACACCCTTTTTATTTCAACATCTTGTGTAATTTTACAAGCAGAATTCATGTATGAAATTAAATATAAACCATTTTGTTGAGTAGTACGTACACTGCGCTTCAATAGAAACTATACATTTTAAAACAATTTTTGTCAATACATGTCCATTATGTATTCCGTGTACATGGCATGTGTTGATATGTTATAATGTGTGTCTATATTGTTGAATTATCGATTAAAGCTTGGGTTGAATGTATTTTTAACGAAATATTTATTCATAACTGCATTAAAGTCATGACCTGCACAAGTGTTTCCCACCAAAATACGTTTATCGTCCGTGAGGTCAAATTTCAAGGTCACATGAAGGTCAATATTTTGAAGTGGCATACCACCTCATGATGATTCATTTACATGCCAAAGATCTAAGTTCTAGGTCAAAAGACGAAAAAGTTATTGCCTGTTTGTGTTTCTCACGGGGAAAAACAACATTAAGTTGACCTTCAGGTCAAATTTGAAGGTCCGATTTCACATTTTCTTTAAGAAGCTGATCTATAAATACTTGTTCAATATGAAGTTTACATACCGTATATTATGGCAGCTATACAAATGATAAATCCTTGATAATTAACAAAATTCATATTTGATAGTTCTTAGCAAAGATGAGGTCCACACAGTAACACTTTGGGAAAGAGTTTAAATTTTCACAATCTTAGTCGATGTATAAAAGTTGAAACTAGAAAACACGTCTTTATCATGTAAATGTAATTGTTTAATTTGCGAGATAACGATGTTTCAAACCATTAGACTAGAGCTTTTCTGTGACCGCAAAGAAAACCACTCAATACAAAATTAAGGTAAGTTCATACCATTCTTGTTTTATTTTACAATATACCAAGTTATTTACTAGGCGATCCATTGAATTCCAAATACCGTTTACAAGTGTTAATCGATAGTTTAGAATGTCATTGAATTACAATTTACCTTCAATTAAGTGTCAGGTAATGTTTTAATGAATATGATTATCGTTTAGACATGTCATACCGTGTGTCAAAGTTTCAAACTACTTTCAAAGTTGATAACCTTTGCTAAACAAACATGCATCATACATGCATACTATTCGCAAATACATTAAAAATTATTCTAGAGTTTTCAGTTCAAAAGTAATTTTATCTTTCAAGATAACGGAATATCTTTAAACATCTAAAAATGTAATGATATCAAAATGCAATACAAACACTAGTCACTAGTGTATTTGTTTTTTTACGATTACAAACGATGCGTGTCTCCATAATTGGTTAATTATTCCAATTGGTTATGAATAAAAGTAGTCATTGTCAACGATTCCTATGAAAACCCTTTAGTTATTATTAATATTCAGTTCACTAATTTATGAAAATAGTTTAATTAGTTCAAAGGTATCGATACCTGTTTGATTCTAAATGATGGACAAACTACTTTATATCATGGATTTTTCCTTGTATTTGCATGGATATTATGTCGGTCTCAAATAGAAAAAAAGGCTAGAATGTGCTTAAATTTTGGTAAGAAATTACCTTTTATGATCTAGTGAAGTCTTATATGAGAAGACAAATAGGTTTTATGGAGCAAATAGAGTACACTTACCATAGAAAAAACAAGGATTCTTAGTACATCCTTAAAAATAAGAGTACTAAACATCAAGTTCATACGGTAATAGCATTGACATTGTTTTTAATAATTATTTATTTCCAACGAAAATAATTCAATGTTGAACCTGTTAATTACATAAACACAACCCTTTCTGCTGTTTTGAAAACTATCTGCAAGTATGCAATCAAAATACAGACTCTTTGTCAATTTGTTTTATTCGAGCGTCACTGATAAATATTTTGAAGACGATCCGTGCGTCTGACTAAAATACAAAATGTCAATCCTGGTATCTATGATTAGTTTAATTTGTAGTATTGCACTTAATATTTTGGAAACGTATAAAATATTTTTCGTTTTCTCTTTTATCTTTATAATAGTTTGCTTTATAATAATTTAAATATAAGCAAGAAACAACTAATACAGTTTTACGAATCAGTACACTGGGTAAATCGTTTGTGGGAAATCATAGTTTATTTTATTGTTTTCTGGTTAAAGTTAAAACCCCAAAAGAATAGAACAGAACATGTCACTAAATAATGACAAATCTTCACAGTTTTACAATTTTAGTGCATTTGGTTGTTTGTACACGGAATTCGTCTTCAAACAAAACATTGTTAGGTATTTCAAACATGGCTAAACACCAAATTAAACTTACGAGGTAAAACCCATCCATTTGTTTTTGTAGAATTTGAAAATAAGACAAATATTTGAAAACAACCATTGTCGGACAACAACAATGGCAAGAAGAAAATTTACATATGGACTAATTCCATACAAATATGGCCTGAACGAGGACTTTTAAAGTGTAAGTTCTGTAGTTGAGTTTTTTTTTATTTACTGTTACAGTAATAGTCGGTATTTATACATCAAGCCATCAGTGTTTTGCCACAAAATGAAGCGTTCAGCCTTCCTTGAGTAGGAGAGCCCCGTTTTGTACAGTGTAATTTAATCTTTCTTTAAATAATACATTTTGTACTTGGTAGGAAAGAGTATACAATATACTGCAAGTGCTATCAGCTACAAAACTGTATTGTTGGCGTATATGTAAAACACTATCAATCAAAGTGTACACACAACATTTTTCTTACCGTCTTTGCTAGATTTATAAATTAATTGTTTGTTAACCTGAATTGTTGTTGTTGTTAGTCTGTTTTTTTTTTTTGTTGTTGTTAACATCTAAGTTATTCCCACATATAAAAATAGATGTGGTATAATTACCAATGAGGCAACCCTTTACAATAAGACAAATGAAGCAAAACAAACAACCATAGGTCACCTGTATCAGCTATAAAAGGACAAGAAATTACAAATGCAAAACAGTTCAAATTAAAAAACCTAGGACCGAATTCATGTACATGAAACAAACGAAAACAAATATGTAACACAGCAACAAACGACATCCACTAAATTACAGACTCCTGACTTGAAACAGAATTGTACACACAGAATGTGGCAGGGTTAAACATATTTGCAAGATTTAAACCCTCACCTAACCTTGGACAGTGATGTAACTGTACAACATAAAACAGACTATAAAATCATTTGAAAAAGCCGAAACTCGTCAGATGGATACACATAGAAATGCATTTAACAAATACAGAGTGGTGGCCGGGAACTTGTACATCCAACAACAACTAAAAAGACACTAAGACTGATCTGAGAGTACTCGCAGAAACTGACATCTAGTTCAAAGCAAATAACAACTTTTAATAATAAATAAAATCATGCAACTAATATATATAGGAATATGTGGTATGGTTGACAATGAGACAACTCTCCATCCAAGTCACAATTTATAAAAGTAAAGGTTAAGGTACGGTCTTCAACACGGAGCCTTAATTTGCTCACATCGAACAGAAAGCCATAAAGGACCCAAACAAATAATAGCGTAAAACCATTCAAACGGGAAAACCAACTGTCTAATCTATATATAAAACGAGAAAACGAGAAACACTTATGAACCACATCAACAAACGACAACTACTGAACATCGGCTTCCTGACTTAGGACAGGTGCAAACAATTGCAGCGGAGTTAAACTTTTAATGGTAGCAAACTGTCTCCTTATCCGACACAAAAGTGATACATTACAACATAGAAAGACTCACTATAAAATATCAATTGCAATGGCTTAACTCCATCAAAAACGTAATAACACAAATGAATATAGACTGAACGTATAAATTTGATACAATGTAAATACAAAGTTAATAGAAATAAGGGATGAATAATTAAAGAAAAAGTATTATTAGGAATACCAAGAAATTTCTTGTATATCAATAAAACTATTCTTAAACTTGGTACATGGGTGGTGAATATCAACAATAAAACTATAAAATTTAGCTCGATAAAACTTCGTGTTCTTCATGTACAGGTGCCGGAAGTGTGATATATATACAGTATACAAGGAGAAAGGATATAATTTTGATGTTCGTAGTACGAAGAAGCAAAATTTATAGTAATTCAAACAATCAAAGAATATATAGACCAGATACAAGAAAGTTCGATTTGAGAGTACTCGCAGTTACTGACAGCTACTTAAAAGCCGAAAAATTAATAATAAAACAAATTATGCATCAGAGACTAAAATCAACTAAAACACATCCCAGACATCGACAGGCAATAGGATAGTTGGGAGTTTAACTCCTTATAGATAAAAATGAACGCGTGTGTGTCTTTATACATCCCGTTTGAAAAGAATACAAATTTAGTTATGTTTTCATTTGCTGACTAAATTATCGATCATTATACATCCACCATCCAATGGATTAAGTGTAAAGTTGTCATAAACAGTCAGAGAAAACCTGACATTGGTAAATGCCAAGATACAGGTATGGACGTGAATGTTCATATGTATATAACAATAATATTAAGTTTGCTTTTAGTTTATTGATTAAAACAATCGATATTAATACCATTAAAACAATATTCAAAGATCTAATGACAGTGTTGAATTGGTAATCTTATAATAAAATTATTTAAAAGACCGATAAGTTAAACAGGATCGTTACCAAATATCCGGGCACGGAAAACAACATCTCCGTAAAAACGGGGATGTACTATCCCGTTCAAAATGAGTTTTCTGAAGGTATACCCAAACCTCAAAACCAAATCTTTATTTATGAAAAGATTAAGTAAATATTTTAGAAATTTGTGGTAACGAAATCCCTGACTTAATAATTTACCAGTTATACATATATTACATTCAGTAAAATCCAAAATGTCACAACAATAACATTTTTGTGTTAGGACGACAGGTGTTTTCTAATGGTTCCGTTAATTGATAAAGTCTCGAGTTGATTTTATCTGTTTAATGACCTTCCCCTTATATAATATTGTTTGAAATTTTGGTCAATTTTTTTAAGAGAACCCTCGCAAAATGTTTTAAAGGACCCATGGTATTGCTACTTGTCATTATTATACTTCCTGTAAGAATGTCCTTCTATAGTAAAATTACTCTATTTTTGCATAGTTTTTAAAAGAAATATATAGCGTTAACTGCACTATGCGAAAATAGTATATTGATTTTAACGTCAATCATTGTTTGCTTTCACGTGAAAAGGCGGAGCTTAGTTTCATTGACAGACAAGTGGGCTGGATTTATTAGCCTGATCATATGTGCGCTTGAAATAACGATGTTATAAACCACTTATTAAAATCGCTTAATGACTATACTGTAGTCTGCAAAAAACGAAACAAGCAAGATGTCGCGATATGGTCAAGACGACCCTACAACGTTTAGTACAGAACTTCAAATCCAATAAAACTGGTCAACAGACAAATGTTCCCTTAAAGTTTTGTCAGATTTCATTGTTGAAAGAGGTATGGAAATTGACATTTTGGAAGCCACAAAGATGAAATCGCAAATTTATTGCACGATTTTATGCCAACATCCGAAATAAAAGTCAAGAATATTACAAGAAAACACTCTTCTATCCATAAGACAGAGCATAAATAGATATCTGAAGGAGAACGACTGGTTTTTGACATAATAACCGACCCTAAATTTACACGAGCGAACGACAATTTTACATCCTTCTCAGGAAAACGAAAGAAGAGGGAAAGGATCTGTCACCCACCATAAGGCTATCTCACTGGAGGATTTGAAAATGCTCTATGAGCACCCACTAGTTTTGAACACGTCAACTCCTCAGGGCCTCATAAATAAAACTATATTCGAGACAATCTTATATTTCTGCAGAAGGGTCAAGAAAATCTCTCACAATTGAAGGTTGATGAATTTAAAGTTGACTCAGATCAAAAGGGCAGATGTAGTCCGTAAACTTACAACAGAACTAACAAAAACCACGAAGGTACTACAAATGAGACAGAGGGTACAGGGCGAATGATGTATGCTACTGGCACAGATAGATGTCCTGTTAAGTTTTTTGTTAAATATCTAAAGAAAAACAATAATGCAAGTAACAGATTGTTCTTGCACCCCAAGAATTCATACAGTGAACAAGATGATATGTGGTTCAGGAACGAACCCATTGGACAAAACACCATAAAAGTGTTTATGAAGAATTTGTCTAAGTCGGCAAAACTATCTAGAGAATACACCAACCGCTGTATCCGCTCAACGTGCATAACCTTGCTGGACTATTGTGGCTTCCAATCCCGTCACATCAAGACTATCAGTGGACACAGAAATGAGGCATCAACCTATTGTTATGATACTTCAGGTAAATGCTACACAAATATTTAATATTTATTGTGCAGTTGCTCATATTTTAGTACAGTTAAAAGATATATCTATATATCTAAAGCAGTACATCATGTGTACATATTATAAATAACAAAATATACACTGAATTGCGACAATATTGTAAGAATATTTCTGCTTTCAATATCATAATTGAGTTTATCCAAAATTTTAATGTCAAATCTCAAAAGGTATTGGGTTTAATGTGTGAAATGACTAAGTACAATATTTATATATTCTTTATTCTAATTGTACATTTCTTTATTTTATTGTGCATGTTTATAAATTAATTTTACTGTCTGTCAATCATTTTCTGAACTCATATAAATGTTTTCATTGTTTTTTTTTTATAAATACATTTCAGATAAACAGAAAAGAGTATGTCTCATGCATTAAGTAAATGTACCTATGGATCATTACAACAGACAGAAAGTAGAAGTGTAACTAGTAAGTATAATCATGTAAGCTATCAAATTGAACAAAATAATCAAATAAATGCAAAAAAAGAATAACCTAGGAGAAATGTATGTATGGATTTGTTTCATTGGTACCATGAAATATAGCACACTAGCATTTACTCCAATCAAATATAGCACAATAAATTCCCATCAAAAAGCAAAAAACCTGCTAAATTTACATATAAATAAACTCTGTTAAACATAGGCAAAGAAATTATTATGATGATAAGGCGATATTTGTATTCTAATATTTGCCACTAAACTTGGGCTGTATCAAGATTAGACAACTGTTCATATGGCTCCTTTTGTATATGTAGTCTGTATATAATATAGAAATAGTTCTCCTTACATGCAATATAGTGCAAAAGCAAACTGAATTCTTTTTATTACAGTTAGTTTGTCCCAGGAAAAGACTGTTTCTACCTTCACGTCTGATGAGAATGAACAGCCAATACCAGTAATAGAGACTGTTTCGGCTGTTGGAAATAGTAAGAGACGAGGTATTTTCTCATTTTTATTTTTGTATTCAGGTTCTATTGAAATAGTATTCAACATATATCTTGGTCAACAACATGAAATAAATGACAAAAGGTTCGTCACACAGCCTTCAACAATGAGATCTTCCTTAAAGTCACTCTCCTAATGGAGTTCATGAACAAAATGGCATTCAGGTGAATTAATTACACATTTTAATACATGTAAATACATTTATGTCTCAAAATTCTTCAATACATTTAAAAATGGAAGTATACTTTTATTTGCATTTAATAGTACAAGTGATGTACCGCTATATGTGTAAATATGGCCAAGAACTATTTGTGCAAAAAAATCATGTTGAATAATTTGTTATCTAATAGTATTGGTACTTTGTACACACTCAAAAGCTGATTTTGTTTAAATTATTTCAGCTGAAACTGCACCATATGATCCAGATATCATTGACTTTCTTGGACTACCTGATGATGTTTTGGTGGACTATTGCCAATCAGTGGAGAATTCTGACCACCCAATAAGTGCCCGAAAGCAAATGAAGATGATGCCATTGATGAATATTTCAAATTGTACTGTCAACATCAAACATTACAATAATTGAATTTGAACAAAAATGGAAAATACATTGTAGTAGATATCATTTGAATTATGCGGACATTTAAGAGACTTTAAAATACCGTAGTTTCTGATCGAACATTTTGTTATATGTGTTTACATCTGTTTACTGCAATTGAAAACAAAATAGTCATTTGTAACGGATAAATTGTTATAAATAAAATTTACTGTCAATATTACTGTTTTTTTTTCAGTTATAATAGAGTACTGTGGAGAAGGATAATATATGAAATGGAAGGGGTATGGAGTAAACCTTCTTGAGACAAATCCAAAATAAAACAGGGTAAACAAATCTAGGACACAATGCTTTAATTGTACTTCTTCATCTTGAAGTGAACATGAGTTCAAGCTTCCGACAATGAGCTAAATGCTGGCACCTTATAGCAAGTTTAAAACAACTTCTAGCACCAGGCTAACCAGTATTCTATTGTATATCAATAATGATTTATATTCAGATACAAGTTAAAATCAATCATTTCACCTCAAAACATACTATTGAATCTATTCCTTTGTTAATCTTTCTAGCAGCTATGAAGACAAAATCAAGTCTCGTTAAGACAGCAAATATATGTTGATAAGGTTACACAAAATACATTTTTTCACATTGAAATACACTATTGTCACTATTTAAAATAGTAAACAGTCAGTATAATAATGATATTAATGTTGTATTTAACATTGACTATGGAAAATAGTAGCAGGTTTGAGACAATAGTGCACTCCTCTTCGGGTCGTGCACTATTGTCTCTCACCCTGGCTACTATTTTCCATAATATCGATGCACCCTTCGGGTCGTGCACTATTGTCTCTCACCCTGGCTACTATTGTCCATAGTAATGGATGCACTCCCTTCCGGTCGTGCACTATTGTCTCTCACCCTGGCTACTATTTTCCATAGTAATGGATGCACTCCCTTCCGGTCGTGCACTATTTTCTCTCACCCTGGCTACTATTTTCCATAGTAATGGATGCACTCCTTCCGGTTTTGCACTATTGTCTCTCACCCTGGCTACTATTTTCGCATAGTCAATGTTAAACACAACATTATTATATAAATACAATTTGAATACAAATGGGATCTCAATGCTATTGAACTTCGCATTTTATTTGGCTTTTTACGTCTCTGATTTGCACGTCACTGGAGAGTACTTTGTTGAGAAAATGCGTCTGTGATATTAATATTTAAATCTGTTACTTATGTTACTTATGATAAGATTTTTTTTGTCCAGGATGACTTCTTCTTCCCTACTGAAATATTTGTACAACCTGCTTACATTGTTTACTGCGCAATTGTTCAATTTAAAATGCATGAGATATTAAATGTATTGTGAATAACAAATTCTTGCTGACTCCTGCTCAGTAAATGAATGTCATACAGGAAAACATGCATAAAATGTAACGTTATAGTTTATCATGTTCTTAATCCATTTAGCTTCGACCATGCACTGTGTACATATTCAACTAAAACACTTTTAATACGTCCTCTGTTATAACCTTTCCCAATGAAAACTGTTGTACACAGTTATTTAAAAGCAGAACATCCATGAATTATACACATGCACACACACTTTTAAGCTTATATAATTTATGGTTCGGTACTCAAATAATTTTGCGTGAATTATACGTTTTCTTGTGCTAAGAATTGTAAAAACAGTCAACACATCTTTAGAACATTTCAACTAGTGTGAGCTCTTAGAAGGTAAATACTTTTATTTTAAATTTCTTGGTGCATGTAAAATCTTTAAATAGACCAAGTATAACTAATGTTGACGAAAACGGATTTTGTATATAAAAAAAACTTATGTTTTTTTTCTATGAAATAAAACGTGCAGCAAGTGCTTGCCTTTTAGAAAATCACAGCAAAGGAAATATAGACAAAATCAATTGTGTTTATTCGTAAATAATATTTGACTGTATATATATTAATAGATATCATATAAATTGACTTATCAAATGGTCTTCTTGCTGTATTTGCTAAATTTGAATTTAATTTACGTATCTAAATATCAATCTCAAGTTTGGTTGCATATTGTACTTTATATATTTCTTGTTTGTGTGTTTAGAATAAGAACAATTCTAATCATTTCTAGTGTCAAGATAATACTTGTATACTCCTTTTTTCAATTGAATGAAAAGGATACTGAGGAACTGTTCTAAGAGTAAAGTGAGACAAATCGTTTGATTCAATTGAAAATAAAGGGCGCGGGTTTCAACGTCGAGTTTAAAAATTGTTCCTGTTTGTTATTCGTGTAATTGAAAGAACACTGATTGTTTTTTATTAATGTAATCTCAAAAGATTCCTGTACCACACAAATAGATGGTCGATGGAAAATGTAAAAATATATTCTGTTGATGTATAAAAGGCACAAATTCAAAAGTAGTAACATTTTATTCTCCCAGATAGTATATCACCGTCATATTTAAAAATGTAGAATATAAATGCTTTACCCGTAGCCATCTTATCGGCTTGCCGGAACAAAAAAGCATTGATACCTATTGGCCACAAAGAACCAAAACAAGCAGGGATGAACGAAGTCATAATTTTCAGAGTTAACAATCTCTCGTCTATCGCACGGTTGGTTTACCCGACACGATACCGACAAACTCATACACAGTTTCACGGATTCCAAAAGGAATTATACTAGATATGGTTGTACTATCTATCGGTTAACCCTTTTTTTTTTTTTGCTTAACTGGATTCGGAATGATATTTCTATGTATCCTGCTGACTTGTTCTAAATAAAACCAATACTAAAATCAACTATGCCAGTTCCTGGATCCTAATATCTATATCTTAAATGGGAAGCTTAGTACGAAATTTTACGGAAAAACACATATATTCTACAAACAAATTGTTTTCATGATACGAGTTATGTTCCTCTCATATATTATATGAGGGTATGATTCTAAACCCTAATGGGAGGTATTGTACTTGCTTTTCACATGATGAATAAATAATCTTTCAATAAGAAATTAAGGTCTGGAGCCGGCATATCAGTAACTGCTAGAAGTCCTTTAATGAATGTATCATTGTCATTTTGCTTAGTTCTAATATCTATTTTGACATCAAATTCGGGCTTCCTTAAACCTATACATTTAGAAATCATGTAAATATTGGGGAATGAGTTAAGAGCGATTAATTTCCTACCACAAAGTTTAACGTCTTAATTAACTAGTGGTATTCTGTGTAAATGTTTTTGTTTTAAATCTGATTTGTGCATTACTCCTGTAATACATTTATTTAATTCGGCTCGTCCCTTTTTTATCTGCATGGCTAAAACACTTCTTGCAGAGGTCTATAAAATAATATTAAGACTGGTATGTTCCTTTTCATTGATTGTTTTTAGTTTTGTAACGGTGTTGTTTTTCCGTCGATATCATCCTTTGCCATTTTCTTACAATAAGTGTTATGGGGCAAAATATTTTACCTTGTATCGTATGGAAAAACACCAAGGAGTCCGAACATTTGACCCAATTCAAAATCCTCACTTAAGTACATCCTTAAGTATACTTCTTCTTTGTCTGTAAACTATTCCGTTTAGGAATACCAATAACTTTCTTGTATATCAATAAAACTTTTCTTAAACTTGGTACATGTGTGGTGAATATCAACAATAAAACTATAAAATTGGTGCTCGATAAAACTTCGTGTTTTTCATGTTGAGTTGCCGGAAGTGTGATATACATACAGAATACAAAGAGAAAGGATATAATATTGATGTTCATTGTACGACGAAGTGAAAAATTATAGTAATTCCAAACAATCAAAGCAGGTATATAGACCAGAGATACAAGTTAAGGTTTATGTACCCTTGTGTTGATTCAATGCTAAACATATGGATATTTTATAGAAAATCCTCAGCCTTTCCCCTTGTACATATTTGGCGATATTTTGCTTGATAGATAAAGGATTATTGCATGCAGTGCTAGCAATGATTTCCTTAAAACAAGTTTATAAATTTAGATATTGGTTAAACACAAATATAATTATGGACCAATTCAAGTACACATTTAAGGGTGCGCTAGACGTTGGTGACTCAGCACGAGGTGTTTTGGAATTTTCGTCAACAATAAACGCTAGCTGATCATAGAACAACAAGCGAGTAATCTATGTTTAAAATTTTATAACAAAAATCTCTGTATTAAAGTCTGCGGATTTTCTACAAGAATCTTGGGTTTTTCCAACAAATTATCTTTTTCTACTAAATGCATTTAAATCATAAATAATAATGCTTTGCACGAAGTTTCCTTTGATATATGTACAAAATAGTACATCTCTATTATTCGTTGTCTTTGCTGTTTTGATACTATTGCAGTTTGAAAATTTCGTAATTGACAGGCCACAGAAGGGGGCAAAACCTTAACATTAAATAACAAAAAGCATTACAAATAGTTTCAACAGGTCAAATTAACAAGAAAGTACGGTTTGCAGTACTCGCAGTTACTGACAACTAGTTAAAAGTCAAAACAATTAATAATAAAATTCATGCATCATAGACTAAAATCAACTAAAACACATCCGAAGGATTTAGTATTTTAACGTCTTGAGAGTCCAAGAAGACATGCCTTGCAATGTCAAAATAAATGTATCGACAGGTAGTAGGATAGTTAGGAGTTTACCTCTTTATAGATAAAATGAACGTCTGTGTGTGTTTATACATCCCGTTTGAAAAGAATACAAATTTAATTATGTTTTAATTTGCACCGTGTACATGTTCAACCAAAAACACTCTGGTATAACCTTCTCAAATGAAAATCTGTTGTACACGGTTATATAAAAGCAGAAAATCCGCGAATTTCTATATACACATACAAACACACTTTTAAGTTATCATAATTCATGTTTCAGTCTTCGAATATTTTTGCGTGAATTATATATTGTATATATATATGCTAAGAATTGTAATCGGCGACACGTTTTAGCAGGTTACAACATCCCTTCGCCATGAATCAGTAACAGTCAAAACATATTTTAAACATTTCAATTTTAGACTCTTAGAATGTAAATTTTTTTTCAAAATTTCATGCTGCCTTTTAAATATTCAAATAGACCAAGTAAAAATAAAGATGATGAAAACGAAAATCATACGAAAAATACGTAAATCATTTAAATTTCAGATCCTTTATATTGCATATAGATACCATTTTCAAATTTCGTTTTAAACCGAGACAGTTTTTTAATATAACATGTCTATTATTATTTATTTTATTTATCTGTGTCTGACAACTGACATCGATACTACAGATTCCATAAAATCGTTAAGATTGCATAACATAATATATCTTTTTGGAATAACGATTTTAAGTTTTACCTACAAAACAAACAAAACCTATGGCTAGGTATATCATGCAAGCATCTAGATATGTGTATAAAATATAAAAAGATGTGGTGTGATTGCCAATGAGACGCACAGTCAGCTATAAAGGCCCCGAAATGGCAATGCTAAACAACGCAAACGAGAAAACTAACAGCCTATTGTATGTACAAAATGACGTTGCTTAGTACAACGTTTATTTGATGAGAAAAATAAGTCTCCATTAATCTCGAATTAACGATAAAAGAATATTTCTACAAATTAGTTATAATTGACGTTCTACAGAAGGAAATTTTTTCCTTGAGAAATTTTCTCCAGGTGATTGCCTTACATGTTTACATGGACCTATTTTAAGAAAACAAGTTAAAATGAATGTCATCGAGGTATATAAAACTAAAAATATTTTCATTTCAAGATCACAAAATAACTATCATTAAGCAAATTATAATGAAAATATATAACGAAATCATAGGAGTTTTATTTAATAAATACAAAACGTTACAGGGGTTGACAAAGAAGATGTAACATGATTGCCAATGAGACAACTCCCAAAAGAGACCAAATGTCAAAGAAATTAACAACTATAAGTCACAGTACGGCCTCCAATACTGAACGAAGTCTATACCGCAGAGTTAGCTATAAAAGGCCCTGAAATGACGAATGTTAAACAATTCAAACGATAAAACTAACGGCCTAATTTATGTACAAAAAAATGAACGAAAACCAAATATGTAACACATCAACAAAAGACTACGACTGAAATACAGGCTCCTGACATGGGACAGACACATGCATACACTTTGGTGGCCTTCGGCTGTTGTCTGCTCTTTGTTGGGTTGTGTCTCTTTGACAAATTCCCATTTCCATTTTCTATTTTAGAATGCGACGGGGTCAAACATGTTAGTGGGATCCCAATCATCCCTAACCTGGTACAGTGATGTAACAGTAAAACAGTACAACATAAAATGAACTGTAAAATTAGATGAAAACGGCTTTACTTATAATATGGATATATAGAAAACATCAAACAAAACACAGAGTAGACGTTGCCGGGTACTTGTATATCCCAACAACAAAAATACACTAAGTACAGATCTGAGAGTACTAGCAGTTACTGGTAGCTAGATCAAAGCCACTAACAAATAATAAAAAAAATATGCATCGAAGACTAATTTACCAATCAGTTCACATCAAACATCCAATCAATGTTGTGTTAATACTTCATAAACAGTTAGAGAAAAAACATGACCTTGTGCAATGCCAAAATACAGTTATCGACAAATTGTCGATCTATGAATTTGTATTTGTATATAACAATGATATTTAGTTTGCTTTTAAAATACTGATACAAAATCAATATTCATACAAAAAACAGTACGGGTGTTCATTTTCTTTCATTCTTTGCTTGTTCTCATTAGCTTCATAACAAGATCATCAGCGACTTTTGGGTATAGAAATTCAAGTACGGCTAAAACGACACAATACAGAAAGTTACAACTATTCTATGTTCTCTGTTGTTAGAGGGACTACAAATTTAAACAATTTGCAAGTATGAACGATGATGAAGATGAAGATATGGCTAATGGTGTCTGCCATTAGAAAATGAAAGTATATTGAACGAGAACAGAAATGTTGTCTTGCAACAAAACACCTACGGACCAATCACAGAGTTGTTACAAAGGTTCCTAACGTGCACTCTGAATTGACATCGGATTAAATGTCCAAATTTTGATTATACAGTACACACTGGGACATGGTCTGAAAATCATCAGCATCTTGTATGCCTGGCATTAAATGCTGGGCTTTTATAAGGGTCATAAATCACTGGCTGATGGTCAGACTACCTGCTGGGATAATTAAAGGTGATCAGCCAGGTGTTTTAAATCCTTTAACAGGTAGAAAGTTTCATGTCTTGATTACATAATATTTAGCTGTACAGGTAAATTTACATGTGTTGTCCTCACAGAATTAAGAAAAATATAACTTTTGTTATGCTTTTCTGTTATTTTGTCTGTCAGAATAAAACATTAAAGAATATATTTTTCATAATTTTTATATTCTTCACCTGCTGTATGTTAAAGAATTTATTTAATGAAATATTTTAAATCTAATATTTGTTCAAATGTTAATAAAACTAAATTTTACAATGTAAAAATATTCATAACCTTCTTCCTATATTAATTTAATATCTATTAAATAGATAATTACAAATAATAAAAGATTTTAATTATTTTTATAGAAATCAGTTAATAAAAAATTTAAATAATGGTATCTGTTTATTTTGTTTCTCTTGTTTGTGAGAAAACAATATGTTTTGAATTGGTACATGTACATTGTATGTGTGTAATTCCTTTCTTTTTAAATCTTGTGACCTTCTTGTCAGATTTTATAGGTTAAAGCTCTTCCTTTTTCTTTAGTTATTTGTAGCATTCATGGTATTATTTAGTCATGTTTTGATGTTTCACCAGTAAATAAAATTTTGTTATATTTTTCTTTTTTTTTTTTTAATCTTGTATGGCCCGCTTGTCAGATTTTATAGGTTAAAGCTCTTCCTTTTTTTTCTTTTGTTTTTTGTAGCATTCATGGTATTATTTAGTCTTGTTTTGATGTTTCACCAGTAAATAAAATATTATTATATTTATTACATATGTCATTTACAAATATTTCTAGTATAGACATGTATAATATATATATAATAGTTTAAATTTATTTTCAGGTGTAACAGTATTGTCTATTTAATAATTTACAAATAAAGATAGCTTATAACATTTTATTAGGAACACATATAATATATGACACATATAACATAAAACAGATAATAAAATAACGCAGTACATTTAAATTTAAAAGTCAAATGTTTGTCACTAAAGAGTTTTCTTCTTCTGTTTTCCTGGAATGGGTCTCCTTAAAGCTTCATTTATCTTGGTCACCATCATCAGCTTCCATGCTTGTTGTTGAGTAACCTCAGGAAAGAAATGGCTGACATACTGGTGTAAGTATTGTAGTCTTACTGTATCAAGAGGGTTTTGTTGTTTTTGCGTCACCATTATATGAATAAAATCTCCTCAAACATGCAAATGTAAAAGAGACTAGAAATAGTATCTCTATTCCGTCAGGATTGGAAAAGTCAGCGCGATAGTCCGGTATTTAGGAGATCAACATGGCATAAACGTAGACTGGTGTACTGTTAAAAGGTTATACTAAAGTACAAATCAGGAGATCTTTTGCTGAATCAATGTCAACCGACAGCTTTATCAAATTTAGAAAAGTTTCTGATTCCGATATTTTAACAGTCAAAACCGCTATTTCTGAAAATTGTACCATGACTGCAACAGACAGTTAGCGCCAACTCCAAGAAACAGGGACTTCCTTATCAAAGACCACCGTGCATAGAGTAATCAAGGAAGCTGGCTACACTGCAAGTACACCTCGTTATTGTCAAATGATTCGTGAAGTCAACAAAGTCAAACGCGTAGATTTCTGTACACAGCTTGTGTTGGATAATGACAATTTTAATGACATTGTATTCACCGACGAATGCACAGTGCAACTTCACGATAACAAAGTTATTGTTTATCGTTTAAGGAATGAATCTGCTACACCAATTCCACAACCGAAGCATCCATTGAAAGTGCATGTATGGGAGGTATTAGTCGTAGGGAACCACACGTCTTCTGATTTTCGACGGATTCTTAAGTCCGATTTTTCGTTGAAAACATTTTAGAAAAGACTCTTCTGCCTTTTATCAAATCTGGTTATCCTGATGGTCCCGTTTTCAACAAGACAACGACCCAAAGCATCGCTCCAAGCTTGCCAAAAGTTTCATGATTGACAATGACATTAAGTGGTGGGACTGCTGGCCTTCCGAATCTCCGATATAAACCCAATTGAAATGGTATGGAATATGCTGAAACGCAGACTTGCTAAGAAAACCCTTAAAACTAAAGATGCCCTTCAGACAGCTCTACAAGAGTTTTGAACCAGAGACCTTACTATTGAGTACTGCAACCGCTTTATTGACCATTTATACAAAGTTGTCTCAGTAGTAATAGCATTAGAAGGACGTGCAACAGCCGATGTACCTCGTAAAATATTTCCAGAAAGGTCTTTTGGTAAATCGATTCGATATTTCAAAACCAAGTTAGATGACCCCAGTTTCACCAAGAAGATCGAACACCGAGAGATGCAGCAGAAAATATTTCATAACAGTCTTTTTCAAGGCTACCAAAATCATTCAAAAAGATATCTTTTGATTTGTTGTACACTCAAAGAGTTTTACTAATTATACCCATTGCCTTATCAAATAATGACCCTATACTGTTTGTGACTGATTTCTGAAACGTAAATTATTTTTTATCCTACATGTTCTTGTTCTTCAAGTACAAAAAAAATATCGAAATTTAATGTAAACACGTATTTACGCTATTCAGTAAGTTTTAAATTATAATTGAGATAATTTGCTGCATACTATTTTACCGAGAAAAAAATCTTGGAAATATTTTTTTAAAAATTTTTTTTATCATTAATTATTTAGCCAGTTGTGTATGACGTTGTTTTTCACAAAGAATAACCTGGACATAGTTACATGTTAGGCTAATAATTTCTTTTATAATCTTATCCATGAAAATGAACAGGAAAACCCCAAAAGTTTTAAACAGTCATGTACACACATGTTTTTATCGTGTCAACCTTGACCCCTTTCACCAGCAATACATTTAAATGTTCAATCAAATTCTCTTCCCATTCAAATATTTTATTACAATAGAAATAACCATCGTATCTTACAAACGAAAACTATTGTTAATAATCTACGTTTAATCAGCTGTTTCATTCGTGTATTTCTAATTACAGTAATATTTCACGTTTTGAGAATATATAACATTACGTTTTCAAATATGAATACTAAAGACAGGAAACGTTTTAAAAGATAACTGATCTACGAAATTGCTAGAACATATAACTCACGACGAAATGTAGAAGTAACGGGAAAAGAAGGAAATGGAAAAGATATTTGAATTTATATTCATAAAAAAAGATTAATAAGAAAACAATAATTATATAGTGTTTCTTCCTCGGGCAGACCTGAAAAAAATAACATATTTCTTTTATTGGTAAATTAAATAATTTGAACTGAAACAATCTGAAAACCGTTCATGCCTTTTAAATGTCTATTATGTAATTATCGATTTTACCTGTAACATTATCATAACTAATTACATATATTAAGTAGCATGTGCGACCGACCATGCATGCTTGGCTGATTTTATTGCACTTGTTATCAGCTGATGATTTGATTGACAACAGGTAATCTAATCATCGACATTTAGGTCGCTGATGCTGGGCCTTTTAAAACCTGCGACATTTTTCAGATCATGTCACGGAATGTACTGTACGTGACTAAGTACTTATACACCCGAAGTGGTTTTAAGGCAGAGCGCAATAAGACCTAAGTGACTATATTTCTATGCCCTGTCCGTTTCTTTTCTTCTAATAATGATGAGGTGGACAGGGGTACTCTCTCCACCTCCCACACCCAGTCTCCCACCTGCCACCTCCTAGTCTCCCACCTCCCATCCCCTAATCTCCCACCTCCCATCCTGTAACAAATTTTTCTCCCACTGTTTAATTGTACCTATTACATATACATGTAGTAGTCTTGTAGATAGTAAGTCTTTTAACAGCCCTTCCACGCCTGTTAATGCTTGTCTGTAATGCACTGAAAGCTTTATGGTCTATTTCAAATGACTCTCCATCTATTGTTGTACTTTCGAGTTCTAATTTTTCTTTCACTTTGCAATATTAAATCATCTTCAGGATATCTTGTTTAAAAATGTATTCGATGACCCGCTTATTAATCAAAATAGCCGCCATGGTTAAAAATAGAACATGGGTGTCAGTAAAATGCAGTTTTGGCTTATATCTCTGAAACTAAAGCATTTACAGGAAATTTGACGGAATAAAAATGTTCATCAGGTCAAGATCTATCTGCCATGACATTTTCAGACGCATCGGTTGTTGGGTTACTGCCCTAAATTGGTAATTTTAAGGAAGTTTTGCAGTTTTTGTTTTATCTTGAATATTATGATATAGAAAACTGTAAACAGCAAAATTGTTCAGCAAAGTAAGATCTACAAATAAGTCCGATGACCAAAATGATCAATTGATCCATTTAGGAGTTATTGCCCTTTAAAGTAAATTGTTCACAATTATTCGTAAAATTTTGTATGTTTTACAAAATTTCCCTCTAAAACTTCTGAGACAAATTTAACCACACCTGGCCACAATTATCATTAAGATATCTAGTTAAAATGATATGTCAATGAACCCGCCTTTTAACCAATATGGCTGACATGGCTAAAAATAGAACATACGGGTAAAATGCAAGTTTTGTCTATTATTTTTAACCTTTATAAATAGAGAAAATCTGAAGGAACAAACATGTTCAGAATAAAGAGCTCTACCAATTGTTCGTATATGTCAATACTGTTAGACAAAGTCTTATAGGAGTTATGACCCATCAATGACAAACATTTCAGTTTTCATTTTTGCCTTTTATCATGAGAACTATGATATTTAGAGAGAAACATTTTCGGTTATGTCTCATATGATTTAAATAATAATCGAAAATTAAACACTTTAAATCATAAAATGATCAGCAAGGCAAGATCTATTAATAAGGCAAAGAAAAAAAAAAAAAAACAGACAAAAGATCAGTAATACAAGATCAACAAAATAGAAATTTTGTCATGAAGTCTACTCTCGTCTAAAATGTTAGAGAGTGAGCTTAATGTTTGATATGCCATAGACCAAGATGAGCGACGCAGGCTCTTTAGAGCCTCTAGTGTTATGTTTTAATCTATGTTCCTTTAATTTAGAATGGGGTCTTTCGTATAAACCACCAATCTTAAAATAATTAATTTAACCCATTCATACCGTCAAACAGCCCTTGGCAATTAGATCTTTTCAGTAAGACTGATTTGTTTATATCTAATCTCATGTAAATATCTTGTTTTTTTTGTTTTTTGTTTATTTATTTAGCAATGTCAGAAAATGATTAAACATTCAATCAATCATTTTACATATTGTTGTTTTATATTCGACATTTTTAAATAATAAGACGATAATTAATGTTTTAAAATATATAGGTCTCTTGTTCACGGTACCAGCAACATCATATTCCTCGTACATGTAGTAGCACTAGGCCTAGGCTAATGTGGTATTTTAAGGATAAATGAGTGGGTGGACAGGTGGGGTACTCTCTGCCACCTCCCACACCCCAGTCTCCCAACTCCTACCTCCCAGTCTCCCACCTCCCTTTTAGCTGTCCACCCCTCAATAATAACCCCGCGTTATGAAAGGAAATAACTCCATACAGGTGTAAAATTTAATTCCATTTATTACGGGAAAGCTTATACAAATTATGAAACGCATCAACTATGCAAAGAAATATATAGAGTTAGAATTAGAAGTTTTACAATTGCCGTGGTGAAAAACATAGTCAAAAGGAAAATAAGATTTGATCTCTTAATCATGTTAATAGGTACACTTTAATTTAAAAATCAACACACAATATAACAATTTATTTAAGTACCTGCCCTATAAAGTGTCATGCATAAGTGTAAAATAACGAGTAATGGCTCTGCTTCAAATATCATTGTTTGTAAAAATAGTTGACAGCATATGTATTTTTAATTATTTTCCAAATCAAAGGATACGCTTTTGTTGATTAGTATATCTGATGTTTTAGTTAAATTTTATGAATGTAGGTATTTTTATAGCAAATGATCTTATTTTGAACACCGTAGATAAAAGACAACGTCAGTAATTTTAATATGACCGGGTCATGAAATGGGTACAGACTCAATGGGGTTTGACAAAAAAAAAAAAAAAAAACTAGCATATTTTCAATATGCATGTATATTAGGAAAAGCGATCCGGTTACGCTTCCTCTGTGGTAAAGACATTTTTCTAACTGTTTACAGTAAATACGTATATAGTATACGACTTTCTGCGATTTTGTTTATCCTGCATTATGAAAAACTCTGGTAAATCACATCTTATTCTTATTTCATACACACAATTGAATTAACCAACAGTTAAATATTTTGTGCTTGTCCTTAGTGAAAATATTTTACTGAGACTCCGGTTTTACAAATAATTCTAACAAAGATAAGGAACTAACTTGAATGAACCAGTCTCAAAAGAAGAAAAAAGAAGAAAACAGTTTTAGGTGATTTGATCACTATGAAAATTATTTTCTTACAAATTATGCCGTTAGTTTTCTCATTTGATTTTTCATATTTTACTTACAAGGGCCATTAAAACACGCAAATAGTCAACAATACATAATAGGTTTTCATATTATTGATGGCTGTAATGTAGCTAATAATTGCTTACATTCCTTCTTTTAGATTTTGGTGGATATTTGTCTCATTGGCAGTCATCCTCATCGTTTTATTTCTATAACACAATAAAATCTTCAACTCTGTTTCGAAACATACCATTCCCTTATGTCTTTAAATTCCATACCCTATGTTAAAATTTAATATTAAAGATCGCTCTATTGACTTTTGTAAAAGAAAATTATCAAAATGAATACGTTAAGTGTCCGCAGATTGTGTGAATAATAGAGCTCTATTAATATCAATCAAAGTTAAGATTGATTTTAGTAAAATATCAGATTTTTAAAGCTTTATTTTCGTCTGTATATTCATACCATTAATATTTTCAATAAAGAGCCAATTACTGCTAAAACGGTATCTTCACGAAGAAAACCGATGACACATGTGATTAAAATAAAGTCATCAAAATTGTCAGTAAAACAATATTATTCAATTAACCTTTTTTTTGTATAAGGATCATACATCTCCAATTAAACTTTTATTATTTATACTATATAGTACAGAAATGAATAATCGTGTTCAGTTATTTTCGGCGATCAAGTTGTGAACACTGTTCTAAACAATGAGAATTTATTGTTACATTGTTCACCAAAAATGAAATGCTGTGTGTTATCTAAACGTTGGAAGAAGGGTTGAGTGTTTGCTGTTCACTCCTACCTTATTGACAACCTCTTTTGTCCGATTTCACCTTTTCTTAAAGAATCTGTTCTATACTTTTTGTTCAATATTAAATAAACATACCGTTTAACAAAGCAAAATACCGATAATGAATCCTTGATAAATCACAAAATTCATGTTTGTTAGTTCTTAGCACAAGCTAACGTCCACACAGTAAAAATACAGGATGAAGTCTACTTTTTAGCATGTCAGTCCATGTATGAAAGTTCAAGACCAGATTAAAAAATTTCTTAAATGTAAAATTTGCGATGTGAAGATGTTTCCAACCATAATAAATACTTTCCGTGATTTTTAAAACTTTTATTACAAAGATTGGCGTGGTATCTGTTACACAATAATTTTTGTGTATCTGCTAAGTATTCAATTCTAACACCGTTAACCTGTAATATATTCATAGATATGATCTAGAATGTGTCAGTTTTCATAAAATCGGCTATTTGAAATGCGACATGACATTATTTTATGAATGTGAGCTAGGATCAATGAATTAAAGTTGTTTAAACAAATTAGTAGATAATATCAATGAATTTGTTTAAAGTTATGACAAAGGGTAACTGTGAGTGAAAACTTCAAAGTAGGTATTGACTGATTTTATCTTAATCTCACCACCGAACATGCCGAACATACTCCTTCTATATAATATATCATTTGAAAGAGGAATCCTTGTACTATAACAATATGCCTGTCGTACCTGAAATAGCCACATTTTTTTTTTTAATTGAGGTCAAAAGTCATCTTTACAAATTGGTGAAAGGTTTGAAGATTTATCATTTCTACATTTATTTCAATTTCAAATCACTACTTTCAATTTCCTCGGTCAGTGTAAACGATCTCTCGTTACCTTTGTTTTTAGTTTAGTTTAAACATATTTTATTTACTCAAAGTAAAATGGATTGGACACAAGTAAGCCATACTTATGAAGTCCGCTCCGAATAACAATAATTTACAATACAATATTAATAATATGAGCATGCAATATCAAAATAAACAATACTTTACGAGTCTATCAATTGAGGAAAAAATGAAACAGAAATAAATGTAAACATTGGAAATGATGATGATGATGATGATGATGACGTGGATGTACCGTTAATACACTTTTCTACATAACAAGAAATCTCTCAGACCTTTTAATAAATTCGAATACGTGTGTGAATATATTCACGTTTTGTTCATACGAGAGATTCGGATTACCAGAAGTAAGTAACTTAACATTCAGTATAAGGTCATCAGGAAGCCATCTTAGATTGTTCATCAGAATTTCTCTCTGGTGTGTATATAAAGAGCAGTCGAAAAGGAAATGGTGTACAGTCTCAATGTTACATCCACAAAAGCAAGATGGATCAGCAATTATATTGACTCTAAACAAGTCATAGTTCAAGAAAGATGAGTAGCATCTGAATTGTGTTAGAATCATATTTAGTTTCCTCGGTCCATATAGATAGTGCTTAGGTACATCTTTATTTGTGGTGTTTAACCTTTTAATTGGATTTTAAACTTTGATATAGAGTCTAATTTTCGAAGGACAAATCGGTATGATTCCAAAGTCTAATAGTTGATGGTATAAAAGATTCTTTAGTAAGAGATAATCTACAAAAGGAACAATGATGTCATTGCCATTTCTCAAGGGATATGCAGTTGTGCTCTGTACACTAGGTGGAACAAGTTTGCATAGATAATCCGGAGCTTGGTTATGTTGAATGTTGTAAAACATTTGTAATTTTCGTCTTTTCCTCCTGTCAGCTAAAGTTTCCCACCCAATTTCCTCATACAGATTTTCAGATTTTGTAAATATAGGTAAACCAGTAACTATTCTAGCAGCTTCTAGCTGCAAACTTTCAAGTTTATTAGCATATCCTATCCCGCAATTATCCCAAACTTCAGTTGCATATTCAAAAATTGGTCTTATAAATACTAGATAGAGTTTTTCTAAGTTTTCCTACAAAGTTGATACTTGAGTTTTCTCAGGATATTTAAATGTTTCGTAACACTGATAATCAGATTGTCTATATGACTATTCCAACGAGCATCAGAGCAAAACGTTACCCCAAGGTGTTTGTGACATTTTGTTATAGGATTTCTTTATCAATTAAGCAGAATTTTAGAACGGGTGCATCATTATTTGAAAAATCATTATTTCTGTTTTGTCTGGATTAAAGACATAAGCCACCTCCGTGACCATTCGTTCAGCTCTTCGAGGTCACGACCAATAACAGTTTTATATGTTCTTGGTCGTTCCCCGAGTAATTAAACGAAGTGTCATCCGCATAGAGTCTAGTTAGAGATGTGAGTTGTTTTAGTCTGACAAATTCAGTATAACAATTACTAAAGAATTCTTTCACATTAATGAATTGAAAACTGCCCATGACATAGAGTCCATCTGTTGTTTACGTATTCGAATTATTGTTATCAGCAACTTCTTTAAAAGACCCCATCCCAAATGGGAAACATTATACGGAACGTACGAAGCATCTTGAATTTCACTGCAGTTACGGTGATCCCAACATGGCGGAGCCCAAAACAGGTAAAATCGTCTTTATGTAATTTCTCCTTGTTCACGCGTTGTTTTAAAGAATTACTCAGCCGCTAGGGTGATATGTACAGTATTGTTGTATGTGTGTGTTCTTAATATCATATATGACCTTGTTACAGAAATAATAGCCATTGAAAATTTATGGAAGATCATCGTAACTCAAGAATTTTGTTTGTTATGATAGTCGTAATTTGATTATTAGGTAGTCGTAACTGATCATAGTAATTTGTTAGTGATGATCGTAACTTTTCTATATGCTTTTGCTTTGTAGATATAGTTTTATAATTTACAAGTCACAATTTACGGTAAATATTCATCATGATGACAAGGAGAGGCAAACATTTTCCATGTATACACATTATTAAAGGGAACTATAATGTTTAAATTACGTTCGTTTCAATTAAAGATATGCTTTTGGACACGGTATCTTATTTTCCTGTGAATCTCGTTCCCTTTACATGGTTCACTTCAATGAATCACCATGACTATGCATTTTATACAATGCAATTAGATACAGGCGGAAACCCAGTTGACTGAATGCAGACAAGTACATTAACTGATGCTCATTAGCTAGTAGTTACATGTGTCTTTTAAAATACAACTGGCATATAAGGATCGTTATGGTTCTATGTGGATAAATTTATCGGTTTTCAACAGCTAAATTGGCAGCGCGTCATCGATATCCCTACAATGGCTTCTATTTTTACGAATGTAAAATGAACTGGCGTAAAGGGAGATAATTTTGACGAAGTAGAATCCTGACTGGATAAGATGACGGGTAAACGATTAGTCAATCTTCACCTTCCGAGTTGACATCCCTAATCTTTTCACAACTTTTGTTAATTAAATATTCCGTTAGCAGAGTGTAGTTACTATGATCATAGACATATTTTATACAATTACGATTATCTTTCAAGTATTTGTCCACAAGTTACGACTATCTTCATTTGGAGTTACGATGATCTTCCGTAAATTTTCAATGGCTATTATTTCGGTAACAAGGTCACATATGCTATTAAGAACACACACATACAACAATACCGTACTTATCAACCTAGCGGCTGAGTAATTCTTTAAAAAACGCGTGTATATGGAGAAATTACACAAAGACGATTTTACCTGTTTTGGGCTCCGCCATGTTAAGATCACCGTAACTGCAGTTACGGCGATCAGTTTAACACCAGTGAATTTGCTCAGTTTCATGGTTATAGCAGTACTTGTTTGATAGCATCACACATCACTGTCAAATGAACAAATTCCATTGGCAGTATTGTTTTTAACAAGGTGACTTGAACCAATATCATGATACATTTGTAAAGTCAATCTTAAATGTTAAGCAGTAAAACGGTTTCTGCCTATAGCATGTCCAGCCTTTCAGATTTGTTTTGTTTTTAGCAAATATTTTGTAATGCAATTAGATACATGGTGCTTGAAGTTCAAAAGTTGGAAAATAAACTATTTCAACTTCGTAATTGGTTTCTGGCAGTTTCTGCCACGGCTAGAATAGTTCTAATACTCCTATCTGATTCAAACTTGTGGAGATTCCGAATTTGTTTTAATTTTAATTGCAACACATTATATAGGAACGGCAGTTAAATCTCAGCGTCTGACTTCTAGAACGATAACAGACACCCGAATGTGGGGAAACCAGTCCAATGATTGTCTGCCGAATCATATATGTAGCAGAATTTAAAATGAAACTATCTGCCAATCATTTTGATTTTATAAAATAAGACTTTTCTGACAAAGTGTATTTGACGGATTTTAGTTAAAAAAATATGAACATAAATGTACAAATATTATTGTACATATATTATTAGTGCACTTAATTGGAAATATTTGTATATAATAGCGGAAAAGAAGGAATTATATATATATATATATATATATATATCAATTGAGTTTGTTAATACACAAAATGTGATGAAAGGAAAGTGATTGAGTTCCATATTGAAATTGCAGTTTGTTTTACTTCATTCTTTTCCGTTGATTTCTTCAGGCTTTTTTTATTTAGGTTTCTAAATTGTTATCAGTTTTAAGTTTTATTAAGTACTATATGCTTAAACTATTATTGTAAAGTTATGACTACTACTATGAAGAATTTTGTGCGTGAATTTGCAATAAAATGAGTTCACTTTTAAACATTGTCAGTCAAAACTTTGCTAATTTTATATATTAGAATACAATAGAATACTGAATCAAATAGTTTTCATATTGTGATAGCTAGAAAAACATATTAATTAAATGTAAGCAAATGAATTCAAATATTTATTTTTAAAAAGAGGGTTGCAAACTTTCAAATATACTACAAGTCATTTAATCATTTTTAAAGAAAAAATGACCATACGAAATTCTACGAGACGGGAGGTATGGGCGTAACAAAGAAGATATATGTTCTTGAAGTTTATACCGATATAGGCCGTGTGTTATTTGGGAGCGATTAAAATCAAGATGTTTCAATAAGAAACTTTGTGATAATGTTTGTAGACAAGTTATAACTAACACCAGTATCATTTTCAATTCGATTATCGGTTTCTGTTCGTTTTAATACCTTTGAATTAAAACAATGACAAAATGAACCTCTATAAAGAGTTTCGTATATTATTTTTCTTTTTATTTTTACACATATGAGTTGCTATTAATATTCAAGTCACCAATTTATAACAATAATTTTACTAGTTCAAAGGTTTCGACATCCATTCGATTCCTATTGATTGACAAATTACTTTACATCATGGATGTTTACCTGATATTTGCATAGATATCATTTAGGTCTGGCATCGGAACAAAAATAATCTAGAGTCTGCTTACATTTTGCATGTTTTGTTAAATGACCTTTTATGAGCTATTGCAGTCTTACATACGCAGACAAAGAGGCGTTATGGGGCAAATTATTTTACCGTTTTAGTAGGAACAAAGATTTCGACCATCTGACACATTTCCAGACCTAACCTAAGTACAGCCTAAAAAAAACTAACCCTAAGAATTCCAAGTTTCTACGGTCATAGCATTGACATTATTTTCAATAACTATTTATTTCCAACGACGATGCTTCAATTTTGAAGCTGTGTATAACACAAATACATCCCTCTCTGCTGTTTTAACGCCATTCTATAATTATGCAATCATGAAAAGTTAATTGAAAATACAGATTTTTGCAGAATTTCACTTAACATTTTGAAAACGTATAAATTAATTTTATTTCTTTCTATTATCTAAATTAGTTTTACTATCGCAAATTTAATTTACCTTGCGACACGAAGCAGAGACATGTAAACAGGTATTTACGACAGAAAAACTACCGATTGGCGTCCGCAAAGCTTCAAATACAGTACAGTTATCTCTATTGTAATACAAAACAAGTACACAATTCAACTCCAATCATTATTTCAGTGTAAAATGTTCATTAAAGAAAATTCCGCAAATAGTAGTTATCTTCTTTTGACCCCTATAAACAAGGTGACGTCATATGTATGCCTCCGGCGTCATACGTAAACACCAGACGTTTTCTGGCTGCTTGACCATTTCAAAATGCAATACAATTTGATAAAAGAAGTTTTGCAGGTGCAACACGTGAGTGTTTTGCTTATTATTGTAGAAATTACGTGTCAATTCGTTTTGCAATTTAAAACGTCGGCTTCCTTAGTTATAATCACTACGATGTTGTCGCTATGTAGATTGTGGCTTTGTTATAATCTTGCATTTTTGTTTTAGGTATTTTTCTGTCATATAGCTCTCCAACTGTTTCGGTACTCGGATTTTAAATATATGGCCTGAGCGTTCCTGATGATGGTAATTGCAGAAAAGCGGTTCGGACGAATGAAATTAATAAACGTGTTATTTTCAACTTTTTGTAGATCGCTCATCGACTATTAAAATTCATTTTGGTAAACTATTCCTTTTTTTCTCGTATGCAAAAATCGAAAACCTTTGATAATCAAGTTTATAACAATAATTTTACCAGTTCAAAGCTTCAGCTGGCCCTAAACAAAAATTTGCATTAGTTAAGTTAAAACGGACGTCATACTAAATCCAAAAACTTCTCAATGAAAAAAACAACCAAAAAACATACAAGAGAAATAAGGGCCAGAAACTCCGGGTGAAAATATGCGGCGAGGTTAAAATGTTTGGTAAAATCTCAATCCTCCCTATACCTTTGCCAATATAAAATAAAGAATCACACAGTATTACGCACAGTAAAACTCAATTTAAAAGAAGTCAGAGTCCGAATGTCAGAATAGTAACAAAAGAAATGAGGCAAAATTTCAATGATACATAAATTAACAAAGGACTACAAACAGTTACTGAAATGTCAGCCCCAGACCTCAATTAATCTGACTAAACGATTATGTCTATATTGGATGAAAATCAAGAACAAACCATCACTAAAGGGTTAAATATCATAGCATTATAAAATATATTACAAGAACACAACCCCTATTTAACAAACAACCGGTTTTTGGAATAAATGTATCCTCTAAATAGGTCTGTTTAACGGTTTGGTTAGCTTTTGAGTTGAATGTCGACATTTTGTGCTTTGTAAATTATATTAAAAAAAGATTGGATGTGAAATACTTGAAATATATGATACTTGCATGTCTAATTATATTTAAGAATGATGTTCTTCTACCTATGGTAAAATTTAGTAAATGTGTTGACTAGTTTGTGATATCAAAACCCTGATGTAATATTTTTTCAGTGATACAGAGATACCTCATTAAAACAAAATACGCTGTTACATACACGAGCGAATCAATCGAACAAGTTGAGATAGATAAATACCAGATGATGGTGACAATGGAACGCCACCATCTAAAAATCGATAAGTAACAATAGGAAATGAAAATCATCTATTTTATCATAAACGTTGGTATGAAGCTTCCCATTATAGAAAATGATAACAAGATTCAGAAAAGCGCAGAATTCATTGCTAGTATTAGCTTTATTTAATGTCAGGATAAATCTCTTTAGTGTACATACTGAAGTCGTCATTATTGAGAGCCAATATGAATATATCATCCAAATATCCCCAAAGAAATGTATGAGATGTTTTGTCAATGGGTCTTTGCTGATAATAAATGTGTACTTCATAACTAGACCGAAACATGTCCGCAATAACTGATGCTCTGATAGTTCCTTATTCTTAGGGTAGAAAAATCAAATAATGTTCATACAAATCAATGTTCACAGATTGTTTTCGTTTTAATCATTATTCATCAACCAAAATTTAAAGTCATTGAGATTAACACGTTCATATTTATATAATTGTATAAAATACTATTAAAGGGACTTGGTATAAAAGACATATAAAAGGGCCCGATATTCAACTAAATTAGTATTTAAATGTAACGTATGTTTACACTGTATGTATACTAGGCGAGTGACATTAAAACCTTAAAAATATTTGTAATCACTCACAAAAATACGGAAACCGAGGAAATTTAAAGCGCAAAGTCCCTAATAAAATGGCCAAACCAAAAGCTCAAACACATCAGACGAATGGATAACAACTGTCATATTAATTCTTGGTACAGGCATTTTCTTATGTAAAACCTCTCACTTGAATGACAGTCGCATAACATTCCATTATATTGACAACGATATGTGAACATACAGCACTTGAAACCTTAGGCGTTACTGTTTGACGTGAACTTGACCGATCAGTGAATGATCGGTGACGGATGTTCGACTGATCGATGACTGATCGGTTATCAATGACCCATATATTTCGTCAGATACGTCAAATAAGTAATAGTTATACACCGAGGATAGGTGTGTCTGGATAAGAAACCCCGACGGCCAGAGGCCAGAGGGTTTCTTATCCAGGCACGCCGTATCCCGAGGTGTATAACTAACTTACACCCCATTCTAAACCCTATATTTCTTAATATTAATTACTAAATGAAAAAGAATGGAAAGCATATTTATTTACAATATCAAACCATAATTTATAGATTTTTTTTACATGAAACCCCACTAGTAATCTTACTTTGGCTATCTTCGTTCAAACTTTGACAAGTGAGTAGATTAAACAGATGTCAAAGTTGATGATTTGCATATTCCCGTTAAATCCATGTGCTAATATGGATCAGCAGGTCATGGTTGACCGTTTCGTGCATTCTTATTTAAAAAAAAATACATCATGCTCCTTGTATACAGTTGTCAATATGGACGGGTATAAGACGGACGACATTTTGTGGCAAGCGTTGGATTTGGTAGAAGAGACCAAAGATGAAGGCAATATTATACCCCAAAGTACTTACCTGTATCAGTTTAATAAAGGTAATCATAACTGTATTTCATATCTTACGATTTTATCAAAACAAAAGCCTCCCCACCTCTTCTCGAGAATAAACAAAATTCATATTCGAACTAAGGGATAGGTGTGTCTGCATTAGTAACCCGACTACCAGACACGCTCAACATATAAAATTTAATGTAGAGGAACTCCCTTTTGGGGCAATCAGGGGCTGATCCAGCCGGGGTTCCCAACTCAAGAGAAAAAGGGGGTTCCAACCATTCAAATGCATTGATCTTTTAAATAAAAGTTTTTTTTTTTTTTTTAATTGAGGTCAAAAGTCATCTTTACAAATTGGTGAAAGGTTTGAAGATTTATCATTTCTACATTTATTTCAATTTCAAATCACTACTTTCAATTTCCTCGGTCAGTGTAAACGATCTCTCGTTACCTTTGTTTTAGTTTAGTTTAAACATATTTTATTTACTCAAAGTAAAATGGATTGGACACAAGTAAGCCATACTTATGAAGTCCGCTCCGAATAACAATAATTTACAATACAATATTAATAATATGAGCATGCAATATCAAAATAAACAATACTTTACGAGTCTATCAATTGAGGAAAAAAATGAAACAGAAATAAATGTAAACATTGGAAATGATGATGATGATGATGATGATGACGTGGATGTACCGTAAATACACTTTTCTACATAACAAGAAATCTCTCAGACCTTTTAATAAATTCGAATACGTGTGTGAATATATTCACGTTTTGTTCATACGAGATTCGGATTACCAGAAGTAAGTAACTTAACATTCAGTATAAGGTCATCAGGAAGCCATCTTAGATTGTTCATCAGAATTTCTCTCTGGTGTGTATATAAAGAGCAGTCGAAAAGGAAATGGTGTACAGTCTCAATGTTACATCCACAAAAGCAAGATGGATCAGCAATTATATTGACTCTAAACAAGTCATAGTTCAAGAAAGATGAGTAGCATCTGAATTGTGTTAGAATCATATTTAGTTTCCTCGGTCCATATAGATAGTGCTTAGGTACATCTTTATTTGTGGTGTTTAACCTTTTAATTGGATTTTAAACTTTGATATAGAGTCTAATTTTCGAAGGGACAAATCGGTATGATTCCAAAGTCTAATAGTTGATGGTATAAAAGATTCTTTAGTAAGAGATAATCTACAAAAAGGAACAATGATGTCATTGCCATTTCTCAAGGGATATGCAGTTGTGCTCTGTACACTAGGTGGAACAAGTTTGCATAGATAATCCGGAGCTTGGTTATGTTGAATGTTGTAAAACATTTGTAATTTTCGTCTTTTCCTCCTGTCAGCTAAAGTTTCCCACCCAATTTCCTCATACAGATTTTCAGATTTTGTAAATATAGGTAAACCAGTAACTATTCTAGCAGCTTCTAGCTGCAAACTTTCAAGTTTATTAGCATATCCTATCCCGCAATTATCCCAAACTTCAGTTGCATATTCAAAATTGGTCTTATAAATACTAGATAGAGTTTTTCTAAGTTTTCCTACAAAGTTGATACTTGAGTTTTCTCAGGATATTTAAATGTTTCGTAACACTGATAATCAGATTGTCTATATGACTATTCCAACGAGCATCAGAGCAAAACGTTACCCCAAGGTGTTTGTGACATTTTGTTATAGGATTTCTTTATCAATTAAGCAGAATTTTAGAACGGGTGCATCATTATTTGAAAAATCATTATTTCTGTTTTGTCTGGATTAAAGACACAAGCCACCTCCGTGACCATTCGTTCAGCTCTTCGAGGTCACGACCAATAACAGTTTTATATGTTCTTGGTCGTTCCCGAGTAATTAAACGAAGTGTCATCCGCATAGAGTCTAGTTAGAGATGTGAGTTGTTTTTAGTCTGACAAATTCAGTATAACAATTACTAAAGAATTCTTTCACATTAATGAATTGAAAACTGCCCATGACATAGAGTCCATCTGTTGTTTACGTATTCGAATTATTGTTATCAGCAACTTCTTTAAAAGGCGTTACTGTTTGACGTGAACTTGACCGATCGGTGAATGATCGGTGACGGATGTTCGACTGATCGATGACTGATCGGTTATCAATGACCCATATATTTCGTCAGATACGTCAAATAAGTAATAGTTATACACCGAGGATAGGTGTGTCTGGATAAGAAACCCCGACGGCCGGAGGCCGGAGGGTTTCTTATCCAGACACGCCGTATCCCGAGGTGTATAACTAACTTACACCCCATTCTAAACCCTATATTTCTTAACATTAATTACTAAATGAAAAAGAATGGACAGCATATTTATTTACAATATCAAACCATAATTTATAGATTTTTTTTACATGAAACCCCACTAGTAACCTTACTTTGGCTATCTTCGTTCAAACTTTGACAAGTGAGTAGATTTAACAGATGTCAAAGTTGCTGTTTTGCATATTCCCGTTAAATCCATGTGCTAATATGGATCAGCAGGTCAAGGTTGACCGTTTCGTGCATTCTTATTTAAAAAAAAAACATCATGCTCCTGGTATACAGTTGTCAATATGGACGGGTATAAGACGGACGACATTTTGTGGCAAGCGTTGGATTTGGTAGAAGAGACTAAAGATAAAGGCAATATTATACCCCAAAGTACTTACCTGTATCAGTTTAATAAAGGTAATCATAACTGTATTTTATATCTTACGATTTTATCAAAACAAAGCCCTCCCCACCTCTTCTCGAGAATAAACAAAAATTCATATTCGAACTAAGGGATAGGTGTGTCTGCATTAGTAACCCGACTACCAGACACGCTCAACATATAAAATTTAATGTAGAGGAACTCCCTTTTGGGGCAATCAGGGGCTGATCCAGCCGGGGGTTCCCAACTCAAGAGAAAAAGGGGGTTCCAACCATTCAAATGCATTGATCTTTTAAATAAAAGTCGGGTCCAATCCGCGGAACCCCCAACCCCGGATCGGCCACTGGGTAACCGGGGGTGGGGAGCGTTGGAGGGGTCCGGAGTAGAGACATATGACTGGGATAAAAAAATATCTTCAAGCAAAGGAGTATTTAAAGGATTATTTTGTATTCCATATAGATGCTTATTGGAATTTCTTAAAATGTGTTTTTAATATCATGAAACAATTTGTAGTGAACACTATTAGAGAGCTACCATTTGATTTTTATGGGGGCTAAGATGAAAATTTTGTCCTGCATTTTTTTTTAGTTGTAATCTCTGTCCTGTCTTTTATTTTGCACTCTATTCGGTCCTGCCTTTTTTTAAAAGTTTATCCTGACCTTTTTACCTAAATTGTCATCCTGACTTTTTTTTTTTGCAAGTGTCTCATCCTGCTTTTTTTTACTCAAAACTCCTGTCCTGCCTATTTTTCAAATTTCAATAAACGCGCACCTTTACGAAGACACCTTTATTCGTTGATTGGTCATCAACTTAGTCGCAATAAAACATAAAAGATATATAATTGACTTTTCACGCATTATATGTATACTTCATATTCTCCTATTTTTCGGCAAAATAAATGTCATAAGTGCAAAATAATGTCGTGCTCAGATTATTTCTCTACCACTAAAATCGACAAATGTTATTATTTAAACATAAGTACTCTATTTTAATGTTGTTAGATGATGAAAATAAAAATAGTATAATAGTGTAGATTAGTAAAGCTTTCTTTGGATTATTTAGGAGTGTTGTTTTAACTTTTGTTCCAAAATACTAATATTTCTTCTTTTATAAAATAATGCAATGTTATTTGTAATTTGTTATTTTAAAGGCCTGAAGGATTTGTTTTTGATAGAATTCTAAAAAATAAGAATTAAAATACTTCACCTTTGTTTGTGTTGAATAAGAATGCAATAATTTCTTTATTTTGATAGAGATAATGACCAGTCATTTAATTTCAGTATGTTTATACATCAGAATTGGTTGTTATTTAATAAATATGCTGAATGTCAGGAAATGACACTTAATTTTTGCTTGCATTGCATAAAATGCAAATATTTCATCTTTATATCAGAAATAATGCAACTTCAATTGCAATTAGTCATTATAAAAGCCTTTTGATAGGATATTGTGTATACAATGTGTATAATTGAATGAAAACATATGCATAAACTTTTGTTTTGATAGATAATAATCCAATCCTTTCTTTATTTCAATTGAAATTATTGACCGCCATTGGATTTTGTACTACTTATAGATTGGGATTGGTTGGTTTTCATACAAGTAAAAGAATATCTAAGAAAATATACTCTAATGTTGTTCGCATTATTTAAAATACATATTTTTTTCCTTTTATAGAAAATAATGCAAAGTTATTTGTAACTTGTTATAGGTGTAATACCACCATCGATTTTCCCTATTAATCTTTGTTAAATTTGCACTTTTCAAAAAATGTGCAGAATTTATCTTTGTTTCAAATAAAGAAATACTTGGCATGAGTAAAGTTTTATCCTGTCCAGTTCTATAGAAAAATTTCACATAACATTTCATTGCATATAAGAAAATAACCATCATTGAAGTTAACCAATCAAATCTCTCCCTTATTTTATCTGTGTACAAGGTTTAGTCACCATGTAACCTCAAAATTACAAAATTTTCTATAGAAATCCAAAAATAAAAATAATGGTGTTTTGAAATACCCAAGACATATGTTTATGACACAGAAATGGTTTTACTGCAATAAAATGTAGGATTAATTACCTGCCACTGTCAAATTCAAGGAATATTTTTTCGACCTACTTTCGTATACAACCGGATGTGACGTACCATGATTTGGTGGTATTACAATTATATCAAAGTCCTCCAATAAGATTTTTCAGAAGAATTTTAATAATTTAAGGAGAAATAATTAAACTTTTGTTTTGTGTTGAATACAAATGCAAATAATTCTTTATTTTGGTAGAAATTATGAAACATCATTTGATTTAATTACTTTTGTACATCAGAATGGTTGTTCTTCGTAAATATGCTGAATTTCCTTTTCCTAGGGTAGAAAAACAAAATTTTGAACAGATTCGAAATCACCAATATAAGCCTGCAGTTCATCAAGACAGGCAACTTAAAACGAATGTTTGACACTAAAACAAGTAATTAATTCCACTGTTTTCAAACGTTTTATTTGAACAATACATTACCAGTTTAATGATTGTATTATGTGTACAAGTAAGTAGATTAGATAGTTTAGTTGTGGAAGAATGGTTTATAGACGGAATAAATCCATATTTGAGAGGAGTTTTGTAGTTTCTGATACCAGTTCATAGTTGGAATTGTCATTGTTTTCTATTCTGCTTGTAAAGAGGTAGGGAAAATGTATATTTGTTACATTTGTCATTGTCCAAACAATGGAGTCAATTGGAAGGTTGATGAATTCGTGATTCCTTTTGTAGAACCTTAATGTTAAATTTTACTTTATAAATAAACCTCCTGCTAAATCGTCTAAATCTTGCACTGTGCTGAACAATGCTATAAGCATGATAAGTGATTTAAAACATTGAACATCGGATTTTGACAAGACAATCATTCATTTAGAAGTTTTATGCTTTATGTATTTTTCTGTTTATTTAGGTGTGTTATTTTCCCAATGTTCAATCATACTGATTTCCACCTGCAGACTAAGTCGTGTATTTTCCTTTTAAAATATGTTGTTTTATATACCTCTGAACCATCAGATATGGCTCATACTTTGTGTAATGAAAATATCATGTAAATACAGAAGTCTTTATTTAGAAAGTGTTATTGTTAATAAGAAAAACTGTTAAGATAAATTTATTGATTATTGTAGTTTGAGGCAAAATGCGTCAATTGGAAGTATTTGACATTATGTGTGTTTTGCTTCCAAAGAAAGGGATTATCATGTTATCTAGATATAAGTAAATACTTTAAACATAATGTAGATAATATCGCAAAAATAAATATTTACGATATATTATAGGATAAAACCTTATTATCGAAAATAAACTTCTAGTGTAAGCAGTAAACCGTCAGCTTTACAGATATATCTCCAATTACCAAAATGTTCAGGTATCACGGTCAAGTATTTTGATTTTTAGAGATAACTTTTCCAATGTAATTGACGCAATTAACTTCATTGGATCCTCGAAGCGTAGTTGTACTGATTGAGGCAAAATTTGGACATGAAATTAAAATCACGTTTCCAGTGAATCTAGATAAACCCCATTTAAAACAAGAGGAAACGAAGAGTTATTGAAACAGATTTCATAGCAGTACTCTTCTTGTCCTTGATAGTTAAGCAAACGATAACATTTCAGGTGATGAATTTATTACTGCACTCTTAGTATGATCAACATACACAGCGTTTAATTTAATATCTTAATGGGGACATATTTGAAAAATATGTTTGGGCAAATCATTTAGCAAAGCTCGTCTGTTATTTTGTGATTGTCCACCTCTTTTATATGTAATTGTAAAAGATTCGGTAGACAGATGTGTCGAAGAATAAATCTGCGTTTCAGCTTAAAATTGTGTTGATGCATTTACAGACACTCATTTTGTAAATCGATGATATCAAATAAAGGTCACATTTTTAAATGTATAAATATTTTAAAAGGTGCAGAGCTCAGTATAACTTTTGTTATTGTTCACAGATTTGTTAGTGCAGCTTTAAGATTGGCCATGCAGCAAATCTATTTTTATTTATAATTACAACATGAATACTTCATACCAAAATGAGTGATTTTAGTATTAGATACATGTTTGTTTTTGGCTTTGGACTAGGTATCAGTAACTGCTGATATCTCAGATCTGTGCTAACTGTCGTTTTGTTGTTGGATGTCTATATACGCTGCGACTTCTGGTCTTTGTTTTCGTTTTCTGTTTTCTACTATGTATCGATCTGATGAACTATGCCCTTTTCAAGTGATATTTATTATGTTTATATTTTTTTTTTTAAGTTGTACTGTTACATCATTGTCCCATGTTAAGGGAGCGTTTGGTGCTAACAAATAGATTTAACACCACCACACTTTATATGTGCCTATCCATAGAAACCCGTAGTTCAGTGGTTGTCGTTAGTTCATTCTGACATGTTTGTTATACGTACATTGTTTTGATACAAATTATGTAGTCTTTTAATTGAATAGTTTCATATTTTGCTGTCGGGAACATTTTATAGCCAGCTATACACTATTGGTTTTTATCATTGTTGAAGTATATACATCATTCATTATTTCCACATCATTTGACTAGTAGTCATGGTAGTGTATAGTTATCTTATTGGCAATCATCGATATCTCCTTATGTTTTACATAATAAATTATGTAACTCTTTTAAAACATAGCAACTCTTTTCTAATGTTTTTAAATGTCGATACCCCAATGATAAAAGCTCAGATCTAAGGATTAATCATGTTATTTTCTTGTAGAGTTGAGAAGGATAAATACCAATACATAAAGTGTCATTAGACGACGCGAATAGTAGAACGCAATTAATATCAATTAAATCAAAATTTAAGTTAGTACTATATTAAGTTTTGGTACACTCATGTCAATAAGATTATGGCTTAAGAAACAGTTGTTGCTATAAAGTTTTCTTCATAAAAACCTTGAAAATTATTAAAATATAATCATCATAATAGTCAGTTAAACAATTAAATGACTTCAACCTTTTCACACATATGAATTTAAACAGCAAGAGCGAATTCATCTAAACGCATGGTTAGATTATCAGAAAATTATGACAGATGTCAGATGCAGTCAATGATTTATAAAATGCTTTTAATAAAACATAAATGGATATGTTTTGATTTTGAATATGTCCTTTGTGTGTGAAAGCTTTCAAGTAAGTCTTTAAGATATAGATATGTTCATACCTAGTAAACAGTGTAAAGGTATACTTATTGCAAATCCTCGGCTATCACGCATGCTTTCATAGTCAAGTAAGAATGTCCTTAATAGCAACATTTCTTTTCATATATTCCTTCCATCAATTTTAGTTCAAAATGACTTTGTATGTATACTTAATGTATAACTTGTCTTTAGTATAAGTTTATTTATTTCAAGACTTTTGTTTTGGAACATATAAACTAAAACCAGTTTTGCCTATCTAAAAAGGGAGGCGGAATATAGCGAAAGCACATTTTATTTCATAAGTTGAAGACAAACAAACAACGACATTCCAAATAAACAAAATCCCAAATAAACCAAAGTTTTTACGACATTTATAGTGAAAATGTTGGTATACAAAATGTTTCAATCAGAAACTTTGGGATAATGATCTACTTTATTCAGAAATTGAATTCTATTTTGGTAATTTTATTTACAATTTATGAATTCAAGCGTTGACCGAAATTAAATGTGTAGACGATCATCAACTTTACATTCGTAGAGAAAGACATTCTTTTCTTACAATTATATTGTATACTATTACCATCAAAATCCGAGTTAAATCAAGTTTTCCGTTTGTTTGCCTATCAATGTTTGCTGAGTTACAGAAAACATGAACTCTCATAAATATTATGTTTTATAAGAAGATAAAACATTATTTTGTTAATATTCCGCAATTAATGTCTGCAAATCAAATTGCAGAATGTCTTTTAGCATCTCAGTTATGCATATGTTTTGTGCATTTAGATAATATCTGATTCAAAACATATGAATAATTGTATTTTAATACAAAGGTCAAGTTTATGTATTGGTCCTAATGTATTGTCGATAAGTTCAAAATGTACATCAAATCGTATTTTACCGGGGTAACAGATTTATACATGATTTATTTAGTCTGAAGAACGCAGATTTACTGCACGACTTTAATACTCTCATTAACCAGTGTAACCTAACATTGATGTTGATTTTATATGAAAAAAAAAAACTTAATTTTTTTTTGCAATACATGAATACAAGCATACATATTCAGTTTGTAATGATAAAATTAAAGTAATGATTGTTTGGGATCATTTGGTTTTGAGACCATATAATACCTACTCAATTTATCCCTTTTAAAGTAAGAATCGACATTGTCAATGGCTCTGTTGAAAAAGTTTTGCTAAATGACTTTTCAGCTGCAATTTAGCGATTGCGTATTATAACATACAACAACTAATACTTACATTAATTAAATTATTTATTTGAAACATAATAGAACAATATTCTTCAAATTACGCACTTTGGTTCTACGAAGATGTAACAGATAGCACTAGGTTCTAGATGTGCAACGAGGCCGCTCTATTAAAAGATGTTAACATTCTGGCCTACCTACGAATATGACATAGCTATACGTTGCTATTAGTACTGCGGCTGTTGCCTGTGCCAATCATACTATTTTCCGAGCATAGGTGTCAATCTCGTTCTAATCTGTAACGATGTCCAGATTTTGTATTTTTTTGTAAAACTGTGAAATTTGTTACAGCATTTTGTTTTATTAATATTAAAAAACTTGATAAGTTATCCAAGTTGGATACAACGTCTTTAATCGTTGTTCTCTTTGTGGTCGTATTTTAAAATACACATGCACTGTAGTTTGAAACACACAGGCGCTTGTCATTGTCACGCAATCAATCGTGGACAGAACGTGTTCACCTTGTTATTATTATGACGTTTTATCTGTATAAATTATCGTAATTAATGTAACACAGAATGATTCTCTTTAGCAGAATATCTTTCTTGATTTTCAGGGTTAGAACAAATTGTACACAGGTATACTCGTATTCCTAATATAATGTACACTCGTAGTGACATACAATTTATAACAAAATACAAAATACATTTAAGATTATTTTTTCACAAAAGTTGTGAATAAAATAAAATTTCTTATTCCAGTATAAAAATTGTAAAGTAGTGCATTGGAATATGTTACTTGTCAATAAGGCCGTTAGTTGTCTCGTTTGAATTGTTTTACATTTGTCATTTCAGGGCCTTTTATAGCTTATTATGCGGTATGGGCTTTGTTCATTGCTGAATACCGTACGGTGAACTATAGTTGTTACTTTCTGTGTCATTTGGTCTCTTGTGCAGAGTTGTCTCATTGGCAATCATACCACATCTTCGTTTTATATATACCTATATGTGTGGTACACGTAATGACAATACGAAATTCCGTCTGGGCTATTTATCATAGATATAAGAAGAGGTGTTATGACTGCTAACACGTTTATAACCAAACGTATCTGAAAACTTTTGCTTACGATATGATATAATATCAAATTATGTTCAAATAGCTTATTTTGGAAAAGCGAATTTTGCTTAAGAACTTAGTGTGTCAAGAGACTATATTACATGTCTCTGGTGTGTCACAAATAGGACAACTGTGTAGAAGGAACATACAATATACATAATATATATTGAAACGATCAAGAATATGTATATGCATTTCTGTCATGTACAAAGCCAGTTTAGGCTTCAAAATACGCCCTTAACGAGATAATTAAGCAGTGCTACAGTGGAAATTTAGACAAATAATATTAATGATGTTAATATTGAGTCGCCAGTAGAAAATTATCACGGAAAACTTTTCGAGAAAGAGGTAGTTTAAAGGAAGATAAAGGAGAACATTTGTTCGTTGATACGTTTAGAGTCAGACTTTAATAAACACTTGTTTGGAAAGATATTAAGAAGTCACTTACCAACAGTTGATTAGGTAGAAACTTGAAATTTAAAAAAGTAAAACATTGTTTTATAAATTCTGCAACTTTGTGCAGTTTTTAATTGAAACCTTTGTTGAATATATTTGTACATCTTCTGTCTTTACTACAATTAAATAACAAACAATATCCTGAAGCAGATGAGCATTGCATATTGTTAACCTAAGTTATTGTATTACAGAAGAAAATAACTCTGATGTTAGAATAAGAACAATATAATGCATAATGTAAGAAGTGTGATTCCAATATATCGAAATATACTAGTTTATATTAAATATAAAATAAGAAAGATCAAAGGATCTCTTGAAAATTTAATTGACTGACATACCACATCTTCTTTTTATATCTCATATTTACGATGCTGGTTCATTTCTAGGTCATTTTTAAAGTAAAAGAAATTAAGAGACCCTTTTTCATACCTACACACACACACACACACACACACACACACACACACACACACACACACACACACACACACACACACACACACACACACACACACACACACACACACACACACACACACACACACACACACACACACACACACACACACACACACACACACACACACACACACACACACACACACACACACATATAATATATAAATTGCGTCTAGCTGCTATAGAGTTTTAACAGATGATTATATATAATTCAGAATTAATTCTATGTCTTGAATATCAACATTACTCTTACATATAGTTTACTCGTGAAAACAAATATCAAGTATATAGACAATAACTGTATTAATTAAAGTATCTTTAAATATCAGCTGTATTTATACGACGCTAAGTAACAGGTGTAGCGAGCTATTGGTCCTGTTACGAGCCGAGTTAAAACAGTTATTGTCTTTATCCTGCAATTTTTTGTACATTGTTTTGCTTTCAAAGATAGAAAAACTCACATTTACTGCATTTATTTTCTATGAAAAATTCTATGAGGCCTGCGTAGTAATATTAAAAAGATCACACAATCATCTGATGATCAGTACGCCGAAAAGAATTTCGAATGGCCAACAATAATACATCGCTCTATCTATGATAACATATCAACTTATTTCAACAGTTAAAAGAAATAACAAAACATTGTCCAATTTAAGACGAAAATGTTTGAAATATTCCTACGCTTCAAAATTTTGAACTGTCCGTACAATCACTGATAAATGACATGTTTGCTTAGTTGCTTAGTTGATTTTGACTGTTACACATTTACACATTCAAGTTATAAACTTGAAGATTGGCGCCATAGAAAATGGAGTCATTCCTGATGTTCTTGTTTGTCTATGAGCAGAACCTGGATTGCGGATCGGAGACTGGAAAATTCATAGACAAAGCAATACGTCATGGGAATGTGATATGACAAAAGTTCAGACAACACTCGTCAACTGCAATACACAAAATTATCCGGCAGTGGGCAATGTCAGTATAGTATACAAATACAGGCTATCGGTATATGTTGGACTGTAAATGTATGATAAGACACCAAATTGCAGGATAAAGGTTGTTAAAGCTAGTGTACTCGTCCAAATGAACCTATGAGTCACCTGAAATAATGTCAAAACGTTCAAATTTTCGTTTTCTTGAAAATAATAACTTATTCACATATTTATATTGAATATACTGTAGCCTAAACATGCTGAAGTTCATTATTGTAGTTATCTATATGTAAATAAAAATATGACTTTCAGGGTATGCCTGGACAATGTATTTGACAACTATTCGGGTATGGGTCATCATTAACAATTTAACTGAATAGTAGAAAATTTTGAGAATACCAAGTTAAATTAACATCTTACCAATATCATGGTAAAAAGTAAAACAACAAAAATATCAAACACCAAGGAAAATTTAAAACGGAAAGTCCCATGACAAATGGCAAAATCTTAATCTCAAACACATCAAACGAATGGAAAACAACCGTCATATACCTGACTTGGCACAAGTAATAGTGCAATTGATTACTGTTTGATATCTAAGGATTTTGGGAGAATGTTTTGTATTTTAATGTTGATGATCCAAAATTTAGATTGTCAGATCAATCAAAAGCTTCTTTAAGGTAATTGGCGTTGGTTAATGTAAATTGTATAAAAGAGAAGTTGGATGATTTTCCAATGAAATTAAGATGGGAACTACATATCTCGAATTGTTATTGAATGATCTTAGGTCTGATGAGATAAAGGTTAAAATTCAAGAGTTTTAAAAAAGGCAATCTCAGTCTCAAAGTAAAATAGAAGCTGTATTAGATTTGTTACATAATATAACAAGAATGTAAGCTAACAAATCATTATAGAGGAAAAGAAAATCCAGACATATAAGTCTAAACCAATTAAGTCTAAACCACGGTTTGATTAGGGTTTATGTAATATGCGTAAAGAATAAGAACATGGAAATAAAATGTTAGAAAGATATCTATAGGATCCAATTACACGAGAAAATTGCTATCAATTTTGTAAATTATTTGTTAAAAATGTAGGTTACATTAATGGCAAAATAAACCGGATATCTTTCAAAAGTTTACAAAAAAATCAATCTGATTATTTGGATTTTTAAAATAAATTAAAATATGAAGATGGCAATGAATTGTCAATGATCAGTATTATTTTAGCCGATAAGTGGCCTAAACATTTTTTAGAACTGAATAGGGACTTTTCAAATTATGAAGCAAAAATAATACAATTTTGCTTCCATGTTTTGTAAAACAGTTTAATAGTCACATTAACACTGGTTAACATGACAAATTCTTGCATGTTATTACAGATTTGAATTGTCTATCTTTAGAAATAAGCAGAACTAGTCTTTATACTTTATTTGTTTTTTTTTGTTAGAGGAAGTTTTATTGTAATGAATAGCTATCAAGTATTCCACCCAATAATGATTAAAAACAAGTTAGAATGACAGCAAAATTGTGCAGAATATAGAGCAAATGGTATACAATATACAAAATGATAGAAGCAATTGATCCATGTTATTTGCCAGAATTATCACTTTTCATTCATGTTGCAAACCAAAATAGCAAAAATTTCAAATATTCCGGGTCTGTTTTGCTATTTTACTATACATACCTGTGATTATGAATCGATTTAACACACTTTTTCAAGTGATTGAATGTTTATTGCTTACATTTGTCAGAAGTCGTACACATCCCTGCCGGGAAGTATGTCTTCTTGCAGACTGCTACCATGTGCATTACAATCGAGCGTATCTATTGAACAATGTCAATAACCGTTCATAATAAGTGGAGTTACGTACGTCTGTCATTTTATTGGATATCTCTAGTGTATCATAGTTTATGAAATCGTCCGTTTTACAAGATACCAGGGTTGTGAAGACACGCGTGTTGTAGTTTTAATAGTTTTATGATGACTTTGCATAGCATATATTGTCAGAAAAAGTACATTTTCTACATTTGTATATCAACAAAATATTGTATGTGGACTTTAAACTGTTAATATTTTCTCGTTTGGGGAAGTTTTAAGTTGATTTACGATTGCGTAGATGAATGATTTCAATATTTTCATAAGAAATAAACCAAACAATGACGACACATTTTATGACAGGTACAAGATACAACGTTCATGAACGTACCTGGCAATTTTGATTTTGATAAAAATAAAAACGTTTTGGTAAGAAGAAAGAACGTCTCCTCACTATAATAAAATATCATGTTTCAGAAATCCTCCTGTTCAGGATAGAAATGAATACACGAAATTTCTAGAAATGGTGCAAATCTCAATTGATAAATGTATGTATCTAAATACAAAACTATATATCCATGGTCTACATGTAATGCTAGTGTCAGAGATATTTTCCCTAAAGAAATAATATGTATCGCTCTAAATTATTGCAGGAAAAACTAAGAAGTAAACTCATTTAACATGTAATGAAAATACAAAATTCTATTACAATAAAACACTTTCACCATGTTAAATTAAACATACCGTAACACATTGCAATAATATAGGTTACACTTCTTTGATAAATCACAATATCCATATTTGAACGTTTTCACCCAAAAAATTTTCAGCACGTTACCACCTTAAAGGTTTTCTTTCAATACCACGTCAGTCATCAAATTGCACATGTAACATTTTAAAGGCCAAAAGTGAAAAGCCCACACGTGTAGATGTAATTAGATAACTTGCGATAATTTAATCAGTTTCCTTTATCTAAACGTTTTTTTTTTTTCAACAATAAGAAATTATTCGTTTAGGAATATTATAGTTTTCATGTTTCTGCGTATTAGTTCAATATACTGTTGTTTTAAGACAAGGAGACTTTTATCTATCGAAAATTTTAAACACCTCTGGTGTAACATGTGGGTGTTTTAACGCGTCTAAATCAGTTACAATGTCTTATGTTGGCCTGAATTGTCCATGAGATGAAACACAATACACTGTATGATGATTTTATAGGTTTGTACTATATGTTTAATATAAACTGGAACTTGTGACCCTTCGTAAATATAGAGGACAAGAAGTTTACCAAACGAAACTCCTGTTGGTGTCATTTGTGTCTACATATTAGCTTACAAAATACATAATATTTTTGAAGATTGAGAGATCATGAAAATTAAAACAACGTTCAGAGACCTTAAACCTAAAAATGTTTTGAATATTAAGTAAATAGAAAATATACTTTATGTGGCTTCTCTTAGTTATTTCTATTTATATTTCCAAAAGTTACTAGAGTTTTAAATATAGATCTATGATTGCATTTTATAGATAACAATTTTATTTCATCAAAAAAATATTTGATTTACACAAGGGTATTTACTTTTTATGGTATATATTTGAGGACAACGCAAATTTACGATAACTTGAAGGGGTCACAAAATGATTTCCTACATCTGTTTTATTCCTTAAAACTATGACTATCATGCTTTCAATGTTATTAATAAGAAAATTTAATTTCTTTAAAATAAGAATATTTGAAGGTCAAACCAATTGCCAACAGCCGGTTGGGTATTGAATATGTAATAACAATAAAAGAACCGACAGCTTCCTTAACACACATGAATCATACAAATAACAACAGGTTGATACAAATACTACATTTACCAAATAGGATAACAATTCAGATAATACTTAATTGAAATTAGTGATTCACTCCATATTGTGTGGGTTTTAATCCATGTATATTCTAATGTATCTTGAGTGCTGGGCAGATATATGTGGTCAAGTTGCATGATATATAGTGGCTTTTTGCATTTTGCACTTTGTGATTTTGACTTACAACATAACTCAGTAAAAGAACACACATAAATCATGATGACAAATGTTCAGTTTATTCGAAAATGATGACAAAATTAAAAAGTTAGTATGTTATACCAATTCTTATGAAAAAATATAAATATCAATAAGCAATGCTATGTCGTTTAAATTAATCTCGAATTTTGTAAATACACATGAGGAAATATGTTTGAAAAGATTGAATTGTTGTTTACATTTTCTCTTTGTGGGTTTGAATTAGGGATGTCAACGAGTACTCGAGTACTCCAGTATCGCTCGGTAGTACCGAGTGTCGACTACAAAATGATACTCGACTAATCGGTTTCATATTAGAATGTTGTTGCTTTCTTTAGCTAAAACAAAAAATATTTTATTGAGAGCGTCTCCCAGAAAATTAATTAAATATTAATCAAGATTAATAAAATAAATTAAATACCATTCACGTGTTTGCGTTTAACTGTCATTTAAAATTCCTCCAACCAGATATTGGATATATGAACAAGAGCATTTTTCGAAGGGTTACACTTTAAGCTAATATTAGCCATTCCCTGCCTCTGTACCGTCAGAGCATATATTTGCATCAGACGGACTGTTAGTTACCTAGTATAGTTGAGAAATCGCTTTTCAAAACAAACGTTGACAATATATTTTTTAAATAAGAACAAATTCATTGCACATTTTTTCAAATATATTTTACAGATACAATATATACTTGATATATCAAGAGTTGTCTAAATTTCAGAGATGTTCAATTTCATTCTAAGAATGTATATTCACATTAAAATTGACAAATATGTAGAGGTAAAAATTCAAAATAAATACTACAAAAAATCTATCATTTTGATAGTCATTCGAAAAATCAATGCATGTAGATTGAATTGAGTTGTTTCCTTTAGATAACAGTGTGAGTTGTGAACCAAATCATTTTAAAGCTATCGTGTTCTCGTTTAACTTTATAATAAAAATAATAACTAATTCAATCTATACTATTAAAATACAAACCAACTTTCCATATTACCTTGACAAAAAACAGAAAGAAAAAAAAACACTACAATATTTTAGGATACAAAGAGAATATTGATTTTGCATTGTTGTTCAATTCATACATTTTCTATATGAAGAGAAGATCAATGTAAATTCTGATTATACAAGCCCTTTGAAATCAATACGATTAAAGATAGGTATCTTTAAAACATGGTTTTTTGTGAAATTGGAAATATCTTTTAAATTATGAAATGTGTCTCTCATTCATATCATTCAAAACGAGCCTTGGTTTGTTTTTATGTGTAGCCACTTTTGATAAGAAAATGTCTGTACCAAGTCAGGAATATGACAGTTGTTATTTGTTCGTTTGATGTGTTTGAGCTTTTAAATTTGCCATTTGATGAGGGAATGTCCTTTTGAATTTTCCCCGGAGTTCGGTATTTTGTGATTTTACTTTTCTTTAAATGAGATTTTAAATTTCGAATACTTTAACCTCGATCATCATAGAAGCATCTTTAATTTTAAATGCACATCTAGAGAACTAAAAGCGGTAATTTTAAATTAATGAAACAATTGTTCCTTCATCTTTGTGATAAAGAAACAAGATTTTCACAGAAAGTGATATGACTCAATCTTAATACGATGCAACTATTTTAAATATATTATATCGATACCAGCTTGTTACTAGGGATAGGTTTCATAACAAGTAAGAATCAAATATCACTTAATATCAAATCGTGTTATCCAATATTAATATAATTTCAAAAAGAGAGCCATTGGTGAGAAAATGAGTTGATAATCCTTTTCCCTGATGTTCATCACTTCATATATTTAAATTAACTATTCTGCGAATCGTGAATCTAGTCTTTGTACATACCAATATGATGCCCGTTTAGGAGTTAAATTTCAATATCAGTCATTTCAAAATATTTTGTACCCTTGAGAATGTAATACAATTTGACAAAAGACAGAAATTTTCAGGTTGAAAAGTTATGTAATATGTATATTATTACAAAAATCACATATGTTCATTGCCATGGACGGAATGCATATTGTCTTTACCCTTGAAAGTCAACAATGACCTAGTGAATAGCCCATGGAAATGTCGTAATATAGTCACATAATGTTGAACTAGCCAATCAAATTATCGCTGTTTTGTATTACTTCTTCGTATCACACTCCGTGCAGTGTGATAAAGAACTATTACTTAGTCATGCAAGGAATAGACAACGGACCACAACCATAAGAGAATGTAAAATTATAACGGATCTGTTAATTTTCCAATAATGCACTATTATTTTATTGCTTTGAACTTCCTCTTAAATTCATGAGATGTATTGTAATAATATTTATTTTCGCTTAGATTAGCGCCATATTTGAAAGTGAATATTCAAAATAAAGTATATATGGGCAACAGAAATATAACACTGGTCACTATTTATAAATCGATTAGGCGAAAAATAAATCAGGTTTATAAACTAAGACCGAGGCAAACATATAATCAATAAGAGGAAAACATCAAAAAATATTTGATTTACACAAGGGTATTTACTTTTATGGTATATATTTGAGGACAACGCAAATTTACGATAACTTGAAGGGGTCACAAAATGATTTCCTACATCTGTTTTATTCCTTAAAACTATGACTATCATGCTTTCAATGTTATTAATAAGAAAATTTAATTTCTTTAAAATAAGAATATTTGAAGGTCAAACCAATTGCCAACAGCCGGTTGGGTATTGAATATGTAATAACAATAAAAGAACCGACAGCTTCCTTAACACACATGAATCATACAAATAACAACAGGTTGATACAAATACTACATTTACCAAATAGGATAACAATTCAGATAATACTTAATTGAAATTAGTGATTCACTCCATATTGTGTGGGTTTTAATCCATGTATATTCTAATGTATCTTGAGTGCTGGGCAGATATATGTGGTCAAGTTGCATGATATATAGTGGCTTTTTGCATTTTGCACTTTGTGATTTTGACTTACAACATAACTCAGTAAAAGAACACACATAAATCATGATGACAAATGTTCAGTTTATTCGAAAATGATGACAAAATTAAAAAGTTAGTATGTTATACCAATTCTTATGAAAAAATATAAATATCAATAAGCAATGCTATGTCGTTTAAATTAATCTCGAATTTTGTAAATACACATGAGGAAATATGTTTGAAAAGATTGAATTGTTGTTTACATTTTCTCTTTGTGGGTTTGAATTAGGGATGTCAACGAGTACTGAGTACTCCAGTATCGCTCGGTAGTACCGAGTGTCGACTACAAAATGATACTCGACTAATCGGTTTCATATTAGAATGTTGTTGCTTTCTTTAGCTAAAACAAAAAATATTTTATTGAGAGCGTCTCCCAGAAAATTAATTAAATATTAATCAAGATTAATAAAATAAATTAAATACCATTCACGTGTTTGCGTTTAACTGTCATTTAAAATTCCTCCAACCAGATATTGGATATATGAACAAGAGCATTTTTCGAAGGGTTACACTTTAAGCTAATATTAGCCATTCCCTGCCTCTGTACCGTCAGAGCATATATTTGCATCAGACGGACTGTTAGTTACCTAGTATAGTTGAGAAATCGCTTTTCAAAACAAACGTTGACAATATATTTTTTTAAATAAGAACAAATTCATTGCACATTTTTTCAAATATATTTTACAGATACAATATATACTTGATATATCAAGAGTTGTCTAAATTTCAGAGATGTTCAATTTCATTCTAAGAATGTATATTCACATTAAAATTGACAAATATGTAGAGGTAAAAATTCAAAATAAATACTACAAAAAATCTATCATTTTGATAGTCATTCGAAAAATCAATGCATGTAGATTGAATTGAGTTGTTTCCTTTAGATAACAGTGTGAGTTGTGAACCAAATCATTTTAAAGCTATCGTGTTCTCGTTTAACTTTATAATAAAAATAATAACTAATTCAATCTATACTATTAAAATACAAACCAACTTTCCATATTACCTTGACAAAAAACAGAAAGAAAAAAAAAACACTACAATATTTTAGGATACAAAGAGAATATTGGATTTTGCATTGTTGTTCAATTCATACATTTTCTATATGAAGAGAAGATCAATGTAAATTCTGATTATACAAGCCCTTTGAAATCAATACGATTAAAGATAGGTATCTTTAAAACATGGTTTTTTGTGAAATTGGAAATATCTTTTAAATTATGAAATGTGTCTCTCTCATTCATATCATTCAAAACGAGCCTTGGTTTGTTTTTATGTGTAGCCACTTTTGATAAGAAAATGTCTGTACCAAGTCAGGAATATGACAGTTGTTATTTGTTCGTTTGATGTGTTTGAGCTTTTAAATTTGCCATTTGATGAGGGAATGTCCTTTTGAATTTTCCCCGGAGTTCGGTATTTTGTGATTTTACTTTTCTTTAAATGAGATTTTAAATTTCGAATACTTTAACCTCGATCATCATAGAAGCATCTTTAATTTTAAATGCACATCTAGAGAACTAAAAGCGGTAATTTTAAATTAATGAAACAATTGTTCCTTCATCTTTGTGATAAAGAAACAAGATTTTCACAGAAAGTGATATGACTCAATCTTAATACGATGCAACTATTTTAAATATATTATATCGATACCAGCTTGTTACTAGGGATAGGTTTCATAACAAGTAAGAATCAAATATCACTTAATATCAAATCGTGTTATCCAATATTAATATAATTTCAAAAAGAGAGCCATTGGTGAGAAAATGAGTTGATAATCCTTTTCCCTGATGTTCATCACTTCATATATTTAAATTAACTATTCTGCGAATCGTGAATCTAGTCTTTGTACATACCAATATGATGCCCGTTTAGGAGTTAAATTTCAATATCAGTGTATTACTTCAAATTATCGTATCGTATCACACCGTGCAGTGTGATAAAGAACTATTACTTAGTCATGCAAGGAATAGACAACGGACCACAACCATAAGAGAATGTAAAATTATAACGGATCTGTTAATTTTCCAATAATACACTATTATTTTATCGCTTTGAACTTCCTCTTAAATTCATGAGATGTATTGCAGTAATATTAATTTTCGCTTAGATTAGCGCCATATTTGAAAGTGAATATTTAAAATAAAGTATATATGGGCAACAGAAATATAACACTGGTCACTATTTATAAATCGATTAGGCGAAAAATAAATCAGGTTTATAAACTAAGACCGAGTTAAACATATAATCAGTAAGAGGAAAACATCGGAACAACAGAGACACTGAACTGAAACACAAACACAAAGTCCAACATACATAGGAACAGACTATTTTGATAACAACTGCCATATTCCTGATTTGGTACAGAACATTTTAAGAAATACTGGTATTTCAAATCTGTTTTATAGGCTTGCCAAACCTACCGATTATATGACAATGTTGCGAATACCGCTAAAATGACAACAGTACGTGACAGGATTACAGTACAAACAAGTGCAAGTACACTCGTCACAGAGAAATACATAAATGAATGATATGATAATATACTTCATAGATATAAGAAGATGTGGTATGAGTGCCAATGAGACAACTCTCCATCCAAGTCAAAATTTATAAATGTAAACCATTATAGGTCAAAGTACGGTCTTCAACACGGAGTCTAGGCTCACACCGAACAGTAAGCTATAAAGGGCCCCAAAAATTACTAGTGTTAAACCATTCAAACGGGAAAACCAACGGTCTAATCTATATAAAAACGAGAAACGAGAAACACTTACGAACCACATCAACAAACGACAACTACTGAACATCAGATTCCTGACTTAGGACAGGTGCAAACAAATGCAGCGGGTTTAAACGTTTTAATGGTACCAAACCTTCACCTTTTTCTGAAACAATAGTGTAACACCACAACATAGAAAGACACACTATAAAATATCAACTGAAATAGCTTAACTCAATCAAAGGACATAGTAACACCATTGAACATACACTGAACAAATAAATTTGACCTATGATACAATGTAAATTCAAAATAAATAAACTAAGGAAGAATAATAAAGGTAACATGTTATATATTCAACATGTTATCAACAGAATAACAACGGACAACTTATTTAACAGAACAAAAGAGACACATAACTGAAACACAAAAACAAATTCAAACATACATAGGAACGGACTATTTGATAAACGTTTCAGGTATTCAAAAGCAATAATTGTCTAACTTTTGCCTAACCTTATTTTTATGTGTGTCAATTAAAAATTATTCAAATTTTGCAGTGATGTGTTCGATTTCACCTTATACATGATCCAAACAATTTATAGTACATCAAAACTTATTACGTTTATCATGGCTTTTATATACATGATATATATATATATATTGAAACTATTCTGAAAAAAATCAATGTATTTTTATGCAGGAATTAGAAATAAAATAAATATATTTCGGGCGAATTATTTAAAAGTTTAATTACATGTATTACACAAATCCCATATTTCATTGCAGTTATAACGATTTAACAAGATTTTATGACTTTTGAAACCTTTTGTAAATATCCTTTAGCAGTAACGAATACAACTTTTAACGAGTAAAACATGAACACAATTACAAGTTAAATAATTTCATGCGTCCGAAACGCTTTTCTGAATTTACTTTCACCAGGAATCTTCAAAGCCGAATATTTGAAAGCCTAGAAAAATATAAGAACCAAAAGAGTTAAGATTCAGGCTGATATCTACCGTTTAAATCAGTGATCTTTAATACTTTTATGACTGCTTAGTTATTGATCTTTCTTTTTGAAAATAACATAAGAACCTGATAGATGAAGAAAGTTTCCTTTAGTTATGCAAAATTGTTGCAAAAACTGTACATCTGCGAAACAACACCTCGTTTTACAGCATTTTCTAGGCATCTAACTTTTGCAAAACAAAACATATTTTGAAAACTATTGAACTAAAGATTGTTTTGAAGATAGGTCGTCTTGTAAGGCGTAACACGATATTCAATTATGCACAAACATAAATATCAAATTATCATTTCGGTCGGTCAAATATGTTATTTAGAACACATTTATAACTCGACCTGTTTCCCTTAAATTGCAAAACTAAAACTTGACCATTTAAACAATTGCATGAACATACTGATATAGCATATATATATATATATATATATATATATAAAGTTCAATTACGTTTAAAGTTTTCGACCATTTTAAAACTGATTAGAGTATTTATTTTCTGTCAATTCGATTTCGGAATCTTCTGTGCAAAATGTAAGTTGTAAAAATTGATTTCATTCACACACTGGTAGGTACAGAATTTTCTAACTTACACGCCATCTGTCAAAATCAAAGCCGAATTTTATATTATGTCTATACAAATATTTTCCGGTTGATTAGTCAAATGAAAAATATAATAAACATTGTAGTACTTAGTGTAATATGATGCGACAAATACAAGCTACACTTGCTTGTGCAATATGCTAAATATATGTGACAATTATGACCGTCATTTATTCCGGAATCACAATTCGGATGAACAAAAAGTGTTTTGCAGCTAGTGCCAGGCATCCCATACATGTGCATCCATTATTTATTCAGTTTTAATTAATCATTGGGATCTTGTTAGGGGTATTTGCATTTGTATTATTTTGATATATAGATTTGGGGTTTGCATCAACATGGTGAATTCTTATATTTGCAAACAGGAATATATTACCAAGTCACTCCCCCTTAGGATTTGCAAAACGAATTATAGATAAAAAGGTACAAATATAACACTCTGCTCACTGAACCGTTTTTTTCCAGTCCAAAAACGATAAGATAAAGCACTCATCATCGTAACCTTTTACGAAATTAACATTCTATTTTGATCATGTATATCAAAGAAAATTATCACTATATATGGTTGCTTAAAAATTTACACCATATGAGTTTCATGTCAATCTTTTTCGAATGAATGAATATTTTTGTTACGTAAATACATTTAGTTTTTGCCAAAAAGGACATAATTCAATAGTTTCATCTTTTGAAAATTACAATAATAGAGATAATCAAAATTTTATATTTTCAATAATTTGGTTTAATTCAATCAAGTATGTGTGTGGGTGTGGAGGTGTTGCATACTTTAGCTCATTGCCATATATTGCATTGCCATAGATGGCGCTTTCACGTGGAATTTGAATTTTGGAATTCCCGTATCGAGCACATGTTAATTTGCTGTCGATAACGAAGCAGATGTTGCAGAAAATAGTTCAATTATTTAAAAATTAAAAGCTTCCAAAAAAAAAAGAAATGCCAGGGAATCGCAATCAGGGGCCATTGGAAAGAAGAGAAAGACGACCAGCAGGAAAGAAGGACAGGGAGTTCTCAATGTAGACATCACTCAAAAAAAGGACGGAGTTGGACGCAAACGAATGGAAAGGGAAAGACAGGAGGTAGAACACGTGGAGATGCAAGAACCAGAAGAAAATGGTGAAATATCATCAGGTAATGAGTTGGAGGAGGATGCACGGGCATTTCCCCCTTTTAGGCATGACCTGTCACACAAAAATTGACAATTGAAATGACAAATAATTCATAAATGATTTCACCCCGACACAAGAGGCTAGCATTCATGACACAGTGGGGGAATACGTTCCTTTTAAGATTAAGGAAAATTTGCATTGAAAAAAGATCGTCGGGTATTTATTTGTCCATAAATGAATGCACTTCAGCATTCATGCTTTTTACATTGAGAAATACAGGACTCGGGCACAGGAATTGTTTAAATATGAGAGCGATATAAGATTAGCGGCAACGAGGTCAGGAAACTGGGCCACCTATGACGAGCAATGCAGGCCAAAAAATAGAAAAGAATCCAAATTTATCTTTGGGAAACATACACGGTGCATATTGGCTATTACACTATCTCCTTCAGTACAAAACAATGTGTCAGTGCAATCACAGGGTTATAGAACAAATACATAAAATCGTGGTCATTATAACTCAAATGCAGCGACACTTTCAAACAATTACACGAGAACACATCAGCAATCACGGGTACCTAGTGGTAGTGCAAATATGTCATGTCAATGCTATACTTGTGGTAATGACTGTCCTTACTTCCCTCGTTGTAGGTTTAAACATGTATGTGAAATATGCAGTAGCAAACACAGAAAGGCCAAATGTAATAACCGGACCCAAGGAAGAAGTAACAAAAAGTATTAATTTTTATTCATTAGGAAATACCCCTGTTAAAGTATCTGTCTTGGAAAATAATTTCGAATTTTACCCGCATAACTATGTAGCACATAAAAATAATATTTGGTTTCAAATATGTTTTTTCATTAAAATATTTTGGCTCTAGAAAACCAAGGGAGAGTTCCAAATTAAAAAGTGCAATACAGCTACCCAACATTTTTAAAGAAAAATTAATAAAGGAAGTTAAATTTGGTCGCATTGCTGGTCCTTTCAGATACCAGCCTTTTCCCACACTTCAGGTATCACTAATAGGGCTAGTGCCAAAAAAGGATGGGGATTTTAGACTTATTCAACATTTATCCTATCCTGAGAATAATTCAATTATTGATTCTATTGATAAAGATCATTGTTCAGTGCAGTACAGTTCAGTGGACGAAGCAGCATGTTTGATTAAAAAACACAAAACATTTGCCCGTTTAAGTCAGTGTGATGTAAAGGAGGCTTTTCGCTTATTGCCAATTGGACCGCAGGATTTTCACTTGTTGGGGATAAAATTTTAGGGTAAATAGTATATTAATAAAATGCTGCCAATAGGGGCCTCAATAATGTGTGCCCTTTGGGAGAAATTTGTAAAAGCTTTGCATTGGACAATACAACAAAAAAGTGGAAATGATAATATCCTCCATTATTCAGATGATTATTTTTGTCGAGTCGAGCAAGACATCAACATTTGGCAATACTTTGAAGATATTCCAATAGGTATGCGACAAAATAGGTATTCTTCTTGCTAGTGACAAGATTACTTTGCCTTATACATTACTCATTTTTTGGGTATAAAATTTGTTACGAAAAATTTAATCATGTGGCTTCCAAATGAAAAACTTGTCAAACTTTCACAAAACATCAGAGATACCTTCGACAGTTCTAGGATAACTCTTAAAGACATGGGAGTAAGAAAATCGTATTACAAACTTCGAGTTAACAAGCAGATGAAAGCAGACTAAGAAGTTTTGTAAGCTTTTTAAAACAATACAATAGTGTCACTGTAATAACCGACAATGTATGGGTTTCAAACGAAAAATTAGAGTTGTTCACGGATAGTGCAGGGGGGTACAAAGGTGGGTATGGGATCTATTTTGCAGGACAGTGGCCTCAAAGCATATGGCCAAACCATTGTGTTGAAACTGGAACCAGAAATATGACATTGTTAGAGTTGTTTCCAGTTGTAGCATCACGTATGTCCCGGGAATCATATTTTGTAAACAAAAAAGTTATTTTTCATGTTGAAAATCAGGCGGTTGTTCAAATCATTAATATGAAAGCTGGCAAATCAAGTAGAGTTATGACCTTAGTAAGACAAATGGTTTTAATGAACTTGAAAAAACAATATGTAAGTTAAGGCAATTTATATCTCTTCAAAACAAAACCAAATTGCTGATTGTTTTTCTCGTATTCAGTGGAGGAAGTTCAGAAGCCTAGATCCAGAAGCAGACAAGTGGCCAACCAAAATTCCAACACAGATCGGGAACATTTAATAAGTCAGGTGGCAATCAAGGTGTGTCCAAAAATACACAAAAATCATACAACTTGGCTCTGTCAAAACTTTTAAATTTTAGATCATCTTACAAATTGAAACAGCATTGGCCAGTGCCAGTCAATGATTTGCTAAATTTTATAGCTTTTTTGTCAGTACAAGGTCTTTCTTGAGGTACCATATCATCTTATATATCAGGAGTTTCATATCATCATCAAATACAAGGCATACAGGATACTACAAAATTCTTTGTAATTGGCAAGGCATTAGAAGGAATAAAAATAAATCAAGGAGAGAAACGTAATGACATTAGAGCACCAATTACAGTGCAATTGTTATCAGATACGATAAGTTGTTTAGATAAAGTATGTAAGAATAAATATGGAGCTGCTTTATTGTCAGCTGTTTTTCAGTTGCCTTCCTTGGTTTGCTAAGGGTAGGGGAAATCACTACTTCAAAAACTAAGTCTGTTATAAATGACTCCAACTTAACAATTGATGATATTTTAGAAAACAAGTCCTGGAGCTGAGAGTAAGGTGGTCAAATACTGACCAGAAGGGACAATCCGTTACTATATTGATACCTGGGAACAGAAAAAAATACTGTCCGATAAGACTCATTAACGATTACTTAAAGGTACGACCTACCTGTAACAATAAAAATGTGTTTATACATTATAATGGTATGCCTTTAAGTATGTACCAATTCAGCAGTATACTCGAAAAGGCTTTACATTTTCTTCATATCAGTAAAGGTCATTTAAAGTCACATATTTTTAGAAAAGGGGGAGCGACTGAACTGGCCAGGCAGGGGGTTTCAGGTGGTAATTATTAAAGTAGGCAGATGGAAATCGCATGCTTATTCTCGTTATATTAGGTTGCAATTTTTTTGTTACAAAAGGCTAACAAGCTACAATATTTCACAGGTCCCAATATTTTATGGATTGTTGGAAGTTCCCTTGTTCATTAAGCCAATGTAGAGGCAATGAAATATGGTAGGACCAACCTTGGACTGTCCAAAGGAGTCTCAGCATTTTAGGCAACCTGGTTTACAGTTTCACGATTTGGACTCCATACTGGATGCAAACAGAAACTTTTACCTTCTCCTAATTTTATTATTATTCACTGTGAAGCTAATGATTTGACAGGTTTAGAATTAACAGGGAAGGGTTTAATTGAAAATGTAAAATGTTCTATCCTACGTTACCAGTCTTTATTCAAAAATGTTATGAGAATAAGGTCGTCAATGCTACAGCGCAGATACTGACATTTTACACCCTTAAATGCGGGTCCAATAATCGAACAGAAGAGAAAAAGAGTGAATTCAGTGGTCCAAAACTTTGTATTAGAAAATGGGGGAAAAGCTATTTTACTTGAGAATATTAGGGCCAGTGAAGTGTTCTTTTACAGAACAGATGGAACTCATTTATGAGTCTTTTCTACGCACAACAAAATCAACTTTTCCAATGCTTCAATAATAAAAATTTTGTGGAGGTGAGAACCCAAGTCAGATTTAGTAGCTGACTTGGGCTCTCATGCGGCGGTCCAGGAAGACCGGTAGTGATTGGGGGATTATTTCACTCGACCCTTGCTCTTGACCTGACAAGTTCTACAATTTGCAGGTTTAAAAAAAAAATTGGTTAGTGGTAACGGTGGGGTCTACTAATGGGTAACCCTGGGACCTCTTCTACCTTATCTTATAGAGGGGAGGCCTACACCTGCCAACAGGTTGGGCACTAATAACTGGATAATTGGTAATACGAGTGTTTTTCCCGGTTACTCCCCATGGTATGTGTTGGTGTAACCGTGTTTAACTACCAGGGATTTCATGACACTATGCCAACATAGGTCAGCTGATAGCCATTGTGTATAGGTAATCGGTAATCATCCTGGCGCCTCAACAAAATATTATAGAATACTCTGTAGCCAAAGTAATGCCACACAGTAAAAATGTATATTCTAGTCATGAAAATGTAAATATAAGTTGGTATAATAAAATGTACGTTTAATTATAATGATTGTTTTTTGTATAAGAGGTAAAGTTTATAAATGAAAAACAAAGAATGAAACCTCTGCACAAATGAGTATAATATACAAAAAGTATGTAGTATTTTAATCTTGGTAGTGTATTGTGAATTAAAATAAACAACAGACAAAGAGAGACAACTCCCTAACGATTTTTAATCTCTTTGTGATTAAAGGAAGGATTTCAACATAGTTTAGAAAATACAACAACAACTCTTGATCGTTGTTCTTCGTCTTAATGTTATTCGTTCAGTATTATTTTAGAGTCTTCTTCTATGAGTATTGCAATTAATAGAGATTATAAAAATTTATAATTTCAATAATCTGGTTGAATTCAATAAAATATGTGTGTGGGTGTGTGAGTGTTGCAGCCTTTAGCTAATTGCCATATATAGCATGGCCATAGATGGCGGTCACACGTGGAATTTGAATTTTGGAATTCCCGTATCGGGCACTTCTTAATTTGCTATCGACAACGAAGCAGGTGCTACAGAAAATAGTTTAATTATTAAAAACTCGCCCACCCTCCCAAATGAGAATAGTTGCTGCTGTGTTTGTTTTATATTTTCAGACACTAGTTTGCTGTATTTGGTTGCAATATTATGTTCACCAATATCCAAGCAGTTCCTCCATGGTATAGGACCAATACAGGATAGTTTGGAGTAAATTTGCGTTTCGATGATTTGGACAATGCCTTTATTTAGCACTTTATTTACATATGACTATTGTGATTTAAGCAACCAGAAAGAATTAAAGTTTATATTAATTACCAATTTTATTAATTAGGAAGAAAACGAGAAATTTTATAGAAATTGTTTTCTTTTACAATCCTTAAGCGCTGAGTCAATTTTGAAAGGTGGGAGGTCCAGGGAGACTGGTAGTGATTGGGGGGTTATTTCACTCGGCCCTTTCTCTGGGCCTGACAAGTTCTACAATTTCCAGGATGGAAAATGGGGTTAGTGGTAACGGTGGGGTCTACAGATGGGTAACTCTGGGACCATCTCGACCTCACTTTATAGAGGGGAGGCCTTACCTGCCAACAGGTGGGGCACTAATAACGGGAGCATTGGTAACACGAGTGTTTTCCCCAGTCACTCCCCATGGTAGGTGATGGTGTAACCTTGTTTAACTCCCAGGGGTTTTATGACACTATGTCAACATAGGTCAGCTGATAGCGATTGTGTAAAGGTAATCGGTAGTCACCCTGGCGCCTCAACAAAATATTACAGAATACTCTGTAGCAAAAGTAATGCCTCAAAGTAAAAATGTATATGCTAGTCATGAAAATGTAAATACAAGTTGGTGTAATAAAATGTATGTTCAATTAGAATGATTGTTTTTTGTATAAGTGGTAAAGGTTATAAATGAAAAAAACAGAGGATGGAACCTCTGCACAAATGAGTATAATATACATAAAGTCTTTAATATTATAATCTTGGTATTTGTAAGTTACAATAAACAACAGACAAAGAAAGACAACTCTATAACATTTTTTAATCACTTTGTGATTAAAGGAAGGATTTCAACATAGTTTAGAAAATACTACAACAACTCTTGATCGTTGTTCTATATCTCATTGTTATTCGTTCAGTATTATATTCGGGTCTTCTTCTATGAGAATTGCAATTAATCCCAACGCTCTTGTAAGGTGGTTTGAAGTTCTTGCAAGAATTGCGATATTTTTTCCAGCGACATATTGTTTTGAGAATTCTGATACGAGTCTAACAGAGATGATTGTTTCCAAACCTGTAAATGCTTTGTAATATTTTTTTCTTAGTCCAATCATTGTAAAATGAAGCACGCATCATCTTACCCTTTTTTCAAAATTGCATACTACTTTGATCTTAGTGATATCATGTTAATTAGATAAAACATAAAACTTTATATGGTTACTTTTAAGTTACCACCATACATGAAAATACAATAAACAATAAACACTATCTATTTTCACAAACACATCAGCCTTAAAAGGGTATTGCATGATATCAGTCTGAAATATTCATCAGCATTTCCCATTGTTGCTTGACATGCATAAATGATTAATTTTAATATTACAACACCGCTCCCTTTCAATTGCTGAGGAATACGCACTGAATTTTAACTTGCTAAATACTGATTAGTAAGATTTCGTTTCACAAATCAATTTTATATATATCATCGGCTGTTTAAAAACTGGTGTATTGTATAAAATTGACAATGGAAATAGGGATTGTGTCAAAGGGACAACAACCTGACCAAAGGGTAGAAAACATCCAAGGCTACAAATAATGTATACACGAGTACGTATATGTATACATACATTACCCATTGATGCTATACTTAATTATGTTATTACACATATAATGCCATTATATTAAGGTTCAGCGAAAAATAAAAGAAACAATAAAAAAAAAAAAAAACCATCTATATGGTAAGTCTTAGCATTACAAATATTTGTTTTCCTACAAATAATAGTGAAACAACAATAGGACACAATTGGTTAATTAACAGATCTGACGACTATTTATAGATCTATGACCTCGATTATATATATCCTACGAGTTGAAACACATACATATCGTATCAGCTAACAATTTGTGTTGGTGTCCGATTAAGTTGTTTTTCAACGATTTAAACACTATATACCTTTGTCAATGTTTTTCCACTTCGGTAGTTTTTCAGTCATTAAGAAATAATTGTATATAGAATTTGTATGGTATTTGATATGTTGAAATGGAAGAGGTTCATATATTCTATTATTATTTGTTGAATGTTTTCGTGTTAAACAACTTCAGCTACGGTGATTGTGCCTTAATAAGTTATAACAAAACTAACAGCAAAACGTATAAGCGTTTGCCTTAAATAACTTTCAATTATGATATAGTGAAATTATTCTGAATACGTCGTTTTAACGCTTATGTATGCATATAATACAAATTGGCATATGAACGACAACAATTGCTGAAGCTGATAAGCTGCACAAATCACATTTAAAAAGAAAATTCATAAGAAACAAGAGGAGCAAACAGGAACCTTTGCTCGAAAGACAGAATATACAACAACCAAACCTAAAGACAGACACCATGTCAGGCAACTTTCCATAGAAAGCTAACTATTGAAAATAGAGAACCACTCTCAACGAACACTACATTTTTACGTAGAAATATTTTTCGGTCGTACAAAGTGTAAAGTATGAAGATTACCTTACAAAAATTAAACACTTTATTTATAGTTGGATTTTGTTCATTTGAAACAATTTTCTAGATGAAATTTTATCGGGAAAGCTTAATCCAAAAACATCCCAAGCCAAGTACATCAATACATAAGAAGGTAATTCACTAAGTTAGAGGGATCTTTGAAGAAAAGCCTAAGCCACTTTATTGTAAATTATGCCTAAGGAAATATTAACCCTATTTTTGGATAACCTTTAAATTTATCAATAAAGAATTATTATAGATAACATAAACTTGATCTTTCTGACACGCTTTACATTCCAATTTTTGCATGAAATTGCACGCAACATATTTCTACTACTAAGACACTTAAAAATATAACTTACCTCATATTTACTCAGGAACCGACTGTTTAATTGTTAGGTATAATATCAAGTATCAGCGTGATCTGATTGGCTAAAACAAAAACAAAACGTTAACCTAAAATGAATAATGCATTTACAGCAACGAGTAAAAAAAAAACATGTAACGAACGACGATTATTTTATTAGCATAGCAAGATCGCAATACATTTCTTGCCCTTTGCGCAATTGACATATGTATAAAAAAAGCAAGTTTATAGGTATGGCATATAGTTCATACCGTACATGAATTATGTATAGTGATCTAAATGTATAAAGATTTAAAGGGTAACCTCAAATGTTAGGAGAATGTAAACTCGTGTCAAATTCATTGCGACAATTCTACTTCCTCGACTGTTAATAGGAGCATACTCTATTGAATAAATCTATTCAAAAATTAAATGTTGAACTTGAACCTTTTTCAAACAAATATTAAACGCAAAAGTTTAAATAGTACATGTATTCATTGAATTTATAGTTTGAATGTTTACAATTAGTTTACAATAGTCTTTTCTAAATTTATCAAGATAGTCCCCTGCTTTTGAAGTGCTCTAATTTTGTTTTCCCCTTAACTTGAAATGTAATGCCATTAAAACAGGTTTTAAGTTAGGATACACACATGTGGATATCAACTACGATATAACGTTGAATGCATTTTTTTTATCTTATTTTTTTTACATCCGATTGTAGAGGGCATAATTAGACAACAAATATATACATGATATATGACTCAATGAAGGTTTTGCCTTCATGGAGATTAATTAAGGTAAAATTATGAGTACTCATATCTTTTTAAAAAATGCTCAAATAGCCTGAAATAAACAACATTTCTGCGACTGTTCCAAGTCAGGAGCCTCTGGCCTTTGTTAGTGTTGTATGTTTTTTAATTTTAGTTCATTTATATGTTTTGGAGTTTAGTATGAGGTCAATTTCCCTTACCTAGTACACATTTTTATGTAGGGGCCAGCTGAGGCCCGCTTCCGGGTGAGGAATTTTCCTGCTGCTGCCTGAAGACACATTGATGGTTTTCGGCTGTTGTCTGCTCCTTGGTCGAGTTGTTGTCTCTTGGACATACACATGTATTCCCAATTTCCATTCTCAAGTTTATATTACTGAATGCTGATTTTTTTTAAGAATAAAAGTGTAGATTATGAAAATGATTTGGGAAGTAAAAACAATGCCAACTAGTATATATCACAATGACAAGATGTTGAATTCCTTGACGATAGCTTTTACACCCAAATTTTAACTATACCAAATTGTGATTTTGAAATTGTGTTGAGAACTTTACCAGAAAAAAATATAAACCAACTAGCTGAACATAATGACAAATTTAACAGCAGATTTGGTAATATGATAAAAACGCAGCAACTTTTATTGAACAGCAGGAAAATTTAATTACGATAAAGAAAATGAATACCGCTATAAAACCTTTTCAACAATATTTACTCAATGTTAAAACCGATTTCATTTCCACATAAAACAAATAAAAAAAGTTGGATCAGGAACTTTTTTTGGCGATACAAAAATAAATTTCCCGAAATAGACCGTGAATATCAACCTGGAAGTTTAGATGGATTTCAGTTTATGATAAACAGACATTTAAAGCTGAAGGAATACCTATTTGAAATCATGATAGATGATCAATTTAACAAATCTCCAGATTACTAAACAGTCAAGAATGAATTTAGAACAGCTCGGCCTCATCGATCATTATAATGATGCAGAAGCATTTGAGTAAGATGATAATAAAGAATTATACAATTTTGGTGGTTTCGGTACAAATCAACCAGACAGCTTGTTCATTACTATTTGGTACTTAAAACACGATCCATTTTGAACTGCGCGTGTTACATGAGCATAGACGACTAAAGTGGGGAGACATAAAACATAAAACAGACAAACGAAATTCAATGTTTATCATATAATGAGAGGTTAGCTAAAACCAAAGAGGGTTTAAACACTTAAAATCGTAGTGCATATGCTCTTAAATCATGGACCAATCCTCAAGATGAGAAAGAATATAATATAACAACATAAATTATCTAAAGGTTATCATCATTATCTTTCAATATAAATTTTGTTGCCAGGGTATTTGCACTAAAAAAAAAAAAAAACAGTCATGTGTTATCAGTTTTAAAAATATCAATATAAAAAATGGATATTGATTTGATCGCAAATAAGACACCTACCCACCAACGTTTAGATATTGTAAACTAAAGCAAAATTATATGAATAACACTAAGAATGAAATATGAAAACCTATTAGACATCAAATAATCAAAAACTTATCACTTGAAAAAAAATCGAAGAAATGAGGCATGCATTACCAACGCTTCGGATGAAAAATTGCAATGTATCCAGTAACTGAGAAGAACTACAATCAAAGATGATCCAGGAGGTAAACAGTAAACTGGATAAATTGACAACTGTATACATTCACCGCAATCGTATGAATACTAATATTACATGTATGATAACGTTTGCACCCACAAGATATTAAAAAAAAAAACAAACACAATGATTGAATTTGACTGTTTTATTCATTATTATATCTCCATTATTGGTCGATCTTTGATATTCGATATGATTAATTTAAAACATGATACTATAACAATTTTGACAGGTACCAAAAAATCTGTTACCTGCCAGTAATACTATTTTTAACCAAGTGTACAGTCAACTTTCCGAAATCTGCAAGTAATAAAGGAAGAGTATAACTATGTTTATGCATTATTGAATGTCCACATATGAATATTGTCATATAATTAGTTTTCTCAATTGCATTGTTTCATACTTTCCATATCGAGGTCTTTTATAACCGACAACTGGGTATTTGTTTTCTCATAGTTGAAGGCCGTATGGATACTATGATTGCTTACATCCTCTTTATTTGAACTTTGTTGGATAGTTGGCTCATTAGCAATCATGCCACATCCACTTATTTCAATATATCCAACTTTTCCCTGCCGGTATTGTTATTCAGGGTGGAACTTTCAACTTATATTTTGGACATAACCCGCATGCTATGAAAGAAGATACCACTTCCTATTCAAAACAAACCAAACGTAAAACAAACCTCATGATTTAATCTGACATTGATGATGATTAAAATATTATATTATGAGACACATACCACTGTTACGAAGATTTCAAAACTCAAAGTGAAATAAGTTTTTTTTTTTATTTTATTTACACCAATTTAAACTTGTGGTGTTTGGGGCTGCTATTTTATCCATAATATTTTCCAGGGGTTCTAACATAAAATTAAGGTTTTATAAAATAAAATCATATCTCTGTTGGATTTATAATGTAATCTATAGCATTGCAGCCATGAATAAATATGCTTATTTTAAATATAAAAATACACAATAACTGACTGTCTGTCACGCGTTTGATTTTAAGTCCGATTTTTTAAATTCTTTAAAAATATTCTAAAATTTATCTACATAGATATAGGAAGATGTGGTGTGAGTGCCAATGAGACAACTCTCCATCCAAATAACAATTTATAAAAGTAAACCATTATAGGTCAATGTACGGCCTTCAACACGGAGCCTTGGCTCACACCGAACAACAAGCTATAAAGGGCCCCAAAAGTACTAGTGTAAAACCATTCAAACGGTAAAACCAACGGTCTAGTCTATATAAAAAACGAGAAACGAGAAACACGTATGAACTATATAAACAAACGACAACTACTGTACATCAGATTCCTGACTTAGGACAGGTGCAAACATTTGCAGCGGGATTAAACGTTTTAATGGTACCAAACCTTCTCCCTTTTTCTGAAACAATAGTATAACATCACAACATAGAAAAACGTTTACATTTCAGTGGTTAAAAATAAACCAATTTGACTGTAGGTCAGTTCAGCGGGGACATTTAACATTTAGTACTTTAAATGTAATAAAAACGATGTTATGTTAGCTGACGATTAGATATGCTCTTCTCCTTTTAATTCATCTTACGTTACATGATATTTCGATTTAATGGATACATTCTTGCTTTTCTAGATACAAAATTCACCGATAGCGCTTCTTTCATCTTGTCAGCATTACAGTTTCATAATGAACGTCGTCTTGTGCCAAATGAATGAATGACATACTACTAATAAAAATATGCCATAAAATAGTCAAAAAAAATATTTTCTTGTTTTAACAGGTTTTCGTTTAATTTCTTTTGAACTATTTTGAAAAAATACCGATAAGATGTTCGTTAGAATCACCGATAAAATTTTCGGGCTCACCCGATATTTCCCGTGATACAGTCAGTATCAAAAACAAAAAAATGCCATTAGTCTATGTATATATTTGGTATGCAGTTGTATTAGGCAAAACAAATATGTGTGTTTATGTACCATGACCCACAATGATTTTTTTCATTGAAATTTAAGGAATGTGAAAGTATTTTACTGACCTTAAAATCCCTTAAATATATAAATAAAAGATACCTTAGGTCACGAAAAAAAAAACTGAATGTAGTGCGATGATTGTTTTAGTCAATTGCTAGCCTAAAACAAAAATCGTAAACTATCTATATAGTGTTGTGTAAAATCAAGTAAAAAGCATATTTTAATTTTAGTTGCAACTCTGACAAGCTCCCTGTCAATGGGCAATAAAGGTCAATGTAATACCGAAGGCGATTGGGAATTTCTGGATTGGAGGATGAAATTAACAAAATTTAAACAAATTTTGCGACCTACCAACCTAATTCATTACGCAGTTGGCAGTATGCACAAATATTTGAAAACTAAATTGATCACTTAAGTTCTACGATGAGCTACTCAACAGATGCAAAACGTGTATTATTCTGTTTTGTAATTTTAAATTACCAAAAACAAACAGTTAAGCTTTGCGTATATAGTACTGATCATAAAATGTTGAACTTTTGGACATTGTTATTTTTCTACCTCCATATATTACGGCCTTATTCAGAACAACGTTTTGGATATTTGCTTTCAATGTCAATCATTGAAATTTTGTTTACCTTTTAATATAAGGTAGTATCCTTGATATGTATTACATGATAAATCTTAATTAATTAAAAGAAAGCATATTGTCAGCATTCAAAGTATCAAACTAAACATAAGCAGCTGTTTGTTCAGACTTTCTTCCGTTCACATGTCATAAGATTTGTGATGTAAATATGGTAGATATGTCTAGTGAAAGGAAGATAACTCTTTCTTTTTTATGTGTTGTTTTCGAAAAATGTTTCAGTAAAAATAATATTAAAATGATGTAATTCCGATCGGTCCAACATCTTATTACCTTTTTCGTTGTCAGTCCTCTGTTATTTCGAAATCAATTTGGGTGGCATTGTGACGCTATCTTCTTGATAGCTGTGCTGATGTGCGGTGTTAGCTAACCTGAAGTGCGATGCATAGACTATATTTTCCACTCTTCTCATGTTGATGTAGAAGTCAACTTTAAAAAAAAGGTAGTTTTCAAGGTTTCGATATAAGAGGTTGTAATATTTTAAAACTACAAGAAACAAAGAGTAATTGTTAGAGATTAGAAAGTCAATCATCATACTGGATTTTTTTTTCCGGAAACAACAAAAGATTAAAATCAGATTTTATCTACTTTTTTTTTTTTTACTTTCTACACACGAAACAAACACTTCTTCAAGGTCAGGATTACGACAGTTGTTTTTCATTCGTTTGACCCTTTGATATTGACATTTGATAAAAAGTTCCCGTTTTGAATTTTCCATAAGATTCGATAATTTTGTTTTTTTCTAAATACAGTGGAGCGTGGCGTTCTCTAAATAATAAGTCAATAGATAGACTATGCAAAATTTACTATTACAGTATACCAGCAACTCACAATAGTAACCAAGTAAAAATACAATATAAACACAGAATTATGTACACATACAAAAACTCAAAGAGGATTATCTCTCATTTAGTATGCAACTGTAAATGGACATTCATAGACAATAACGAATGCAAATTAATATACTAGTTATTAAATACATCTTATTCGCGTATGCCTGATCGCTGAATATTTTTAGATTTTAAGCTAGCAATCTCGATTAATCTGTACAACAGCATATCTGCAAACGGACCATCGCACTTCTTCAGCGTGACCAATGCATTTAAGTGTATCAATAGTACCTGAAAGTCCTACATATATATATCAAAAATGCGAGTCTGGCGTCTCTATTTTTGTTATATCTACACTTCAATTCTTTTAAAGTTATCTTAACAATAAATGCGTAGTTTACGAACATTGGTGCCACATCTATTTGTCTTAACCGAAATGTTGCTGGACACCTGTTATCCTCTATAACCAAAATCTTATTGTCCCACATTCAAAACTGCTTTGGTATGAATATTATGTGTGTATGTGTGTGTGTGTGTATACACATGAAAAATTGTCAAATAAATGACATAAAACGATTGTTTATTACATGTTGATTATAATCAAATTAATATTGAATTCTGAAATCTTTTTATACAAGACAAAGCTGGTCGTTGAAACTCATGAGACACCACTTTTGAGTTCATTTGGTGGAAAAAAATACAAAATATGTCTATGCTTATATTTATAAAAAGTTGTTGAAAAATTAATCATGGTAGTATTGAATCAATTTTCCATATGGGTCAGATATAAATCCAAATCCAAAAATTGATATAACGTCCAGCAAGTATATTTTGCTATAAAAGCCCGGTAAGCAAAATTTTACTTTCAGATATCTTTCCATAAAAAATCTTTTTTTTTCTGATTGGGTTCAATAAATATACCGTCCAGATCTAGCAATTAAAGAAACAACCGACACGGCTTCCTCTGTCTCATTTTAAGACTTGTACATGGAATTTGACATAAGCGGTCATCTTATAATTAGTACTATAATCTATGATAAGCGATACGAATTTAATTTTGAAATTATAAATACTATAAAATAGTGGATGTTGTTTTCGTATTATATATTTTCATAGTACATTGTACATGTATTGACACAGATATATAGCTTTCAGACTTGGATAATATATAGTTTTCATGTTGCTTTAGGTTATATACTCATATAAAAAACAATCAAATATTTTTGTTTTTGTGTTAAGATGATGTTTTTGTAAATGGTGAAAGATAGACAACTCTTTGTTTCGATGAAAGTAATGTTTTGTCTCTATCCATATAATGCTTTTCTTGATGTCGAAAAGCCTTTGTATTTCGATAATCCAAAGTTAGGAAAAACAGTTATTTTATTATTATAAACATATCAATAATAATGCATGTCAACACAGGAGTGCTGATATTGATTGTTGTCCGCTAATAAGTAGTATAGATATTTATTAACTAAACATAGAAAATGAAAGGATATGGAGTAAATGTACATGGGACAAAATTGCACACAATACATAGAAAACATAGAAAATTATCAATGAACAGGGCTTTTATTCCTGTTCTTCATCTTGACAGTTGATGTAGGGTCTTCAACAATGAACGAACCATTCATACCCTACAACAAGGTCAAGACGGGCCCTAACGTCGACTTAAGCGGTACTATTGATAAAAATAAACCACAGTTCACCTTCTTGCTCCCCACCCGTCTAGGAGTGCCAACTTGTGCGATGCTTGTATACGACGGTTCTTTAATCTTTTTAAACACATTAACGGTTTATCACGATTTGGGAAGATGTTACAAAACGTTTGCTAAGCAACTGAACAGAGAATTACTTCTCTAATCTCGTAACCCCATTCTCCTTTTTTGAACCTGACTATCACTATCATGAGCAAAATGAGTCGTACGTTTAATGCTCATTCTAGAAATCTAACGTCCAAACCCTTCTTTCTAAATATTGATATTGATACTAACATATATGATACATTATGTGATTTTGTACAGTTGGTGATAAACAAGACAGCATAATTATAAAAATCGAATTTGAAAAAATGACAACCACTTTAATATAATATCAGTTTTTATGGCATAATTTGTAATTTCAATTATCAAATTTATTTCGTACCTTAAATCAAATAATGATCGATCAAGATATTACGTTTTATGTGACGGATTCTTCTTTAAAGCATAATGGTGTCATTGAACTTTGATCCTTGAAATTTTTAACTAATATTAAAAGAGAAGATGTGGTATGATCCCCAATAAGACAACTCGCCACAAGAGACCAAATGACACCGCAATGAACAACTAGAAGTTTTCTTTCTATGGCGATGTCCACATTTCACTAAATATGATATAATTTTCATAAATGATATTATTTTAATTGATATTATCATAGTGTATCCATGGCAAGTTGTGTATGAAAAGTGTTTAATATTGAAATTTTAAAACTTGTTAAACCGAATAACTGGTTTTCTTTATTCTATAAAATTCTTTAAATTTTTCTACCAATCGCGTTTTTTTTTTTTTTGGTCGAGTTCTTGTTATCCAGTCTTTTGTCTGTTATGTTGTGTTGTGTTGTTTGTCTTTAGAACTTTTTGTTATTGCGTTGTCAGTTTATTTTCGACTGTTTCGGGTTTGAATTTTCATTAGTTATCTTTTGACTTTCTTTTAAAACTGAGGTTTTATTCAAGAATTTACATCCATTTTGTAATGAATATAACATTATTGTATCATGGTGTAAATCTGTGATTGTGGTATCTTTGTTGTAGTAACAGAAATATTTGTTAGGTTATAATATTACCTGTATTGCCAACTTTGAAATATAATCTATATAACGAAAGTTGATTGATACTACATGTACTACTCTGTATGCTATTAGTAAAAACGATGCTGTGTATTAAACTTTTAATGAAGTAAAACAAAATAAAAGTACTAGAACGTAATACTAAATTCCAAAGAAATATCGACTTCTAGTATCTGACTCCAAAGATCACCAAAACGTAAACATAGAAAAAAAAATATATGTTATTCATCCTCAGATATTAGCGAATTCGATTTTCTTTAAGTATAGGTATGTTCATCGGAAACACAACTTTGCAAGTCTTGATATGAATGCAAAGAATCAGTAGTGCTTGCCAATTGTATTGATTCAGCACTCACGGAGGTATTCGTTTCTGTGTCAGAAACTATATCATTATCGCTTGTACTAGGTATTACAGATAAATAGTATGCTGACGAAATTTCTTCGTACACTGATTCTGGAACCGTTTGTAAACACTGAACTGTAGACCTTCAATGATATAAAATTAAAATATAATGAACAGGAAATAGTTATTGTAATTTGAAATGCATTCTTATTTTGCAATGAGTGATAAATATTTAGCATGACCGTGAACAATGTCATATGTATCCAAGTGATAAATAAAACATTTTAAATTTCCATCCCACATCAATTTAAGATATTGATTATGTCCCTCATCAGAGTCCTTCAATGTGTATTGATTACACTAAAGAGTATCTGTGATGACCTTTAATGCATTCAGACATCAACAATTCCCTATTTTATTTGGCCTTTTAGCTTTTTTTTTGTATTTGAGGCTCACTGATAAATCCTCTGTCTGGCCTACAAAATCATCAGCCAGTTAGTTATCTTTGAATCGCTTTGTTGTTGTTATCTAATTACAGTATATGTATCATAATATACAGTCATTGTATCATCATAAATTGTTTAACATTTCACAGTGGTATCATACTTTAACTTTGTTTAAAACTGTTCATTTACTGTTTACCTTAATTATTTATCCCTTATAATTTTTATTAACTATGCATTTGCATTCAGGTAACACAGATCAAATTACTCGTTCTATGTGTGTTAATTTGCGTTTTTTGATTGAGGTAAGCCTTCCAATTGATATTTTATAGTGTGTCTTTCTATGTTGTGATGTTATACTATTGTTTCAGAAAAGGGAGAAGGTATGGTATCATTAAAACGTTTAATCCCGCTGCAAATGTTTTCACCTGTCCTAAGTCAGGAATCTGATGTACAGGAGTTGTCGTCTGTTTATATAGTTCATACGTGTTTCTTGTTTCTCATTTTTATAAAGATTAGACAGTTGGTTTTCCCGTTTGAATGGTTTTACACAAGTAATTTTTGGAGCCCTTTATAGCTTGCTGTTCGGTGTGAGCCAAGGCTCCGTGCTGAAGGCCGTACCTTGACCTATAATGGTTGACTTTTATTAATTGTTACTTGATTGGAGAGTTGTCTAATTGGCACTCATACCACATCTTCCTAAATCCATTCATACTTACCCAGGAATCATAGGATTGTTTCTTATGCTGTCATTGTTATCTATGAAAATAAATAGTTGTATGATGAACAATTTAATGCTTTTAACTTAATATATAGAATTGAAATTCGATTTTAGAAAGGGATTATAATCTTTGAAGAGTAGTTTTTCGGATTCGTAGATGTAGTATATCAAACATAAATTTGTTGAAAGTATATGCCAATCGAGTATACTTGTAATAAAACATAGCGATCAATTTTTAGATATGTAGATCAATCAAATGATGAATTGTATTTCCATTGCCAAAAGTTTAATAGGTCATTATTTCGGTTATGATCAAAATGTTGAAAATATATATAATTCTAAGGGTAATAGTTTCTTGTTCAATGTCATGCATCCGAAGCATTTTACTCGATTTACATTCATCAGGACCGCCCAAGGCTGAATATTTCAAAGACTAGGATGTATAAGAATCGAAACAATTGCAGAGCAAAAGAACTTAAAAGTACACATAATAAAATTCAGCTGAGTTCATTTTTGACTTTGGGATATGAAACCTAACTTTCGTTTTAATCTTAAAATCTATAAACGGATATTTCAGTGTCAAGCGTAGGTGATGACGATATATCAGAACACATGTATCGTTTGTAATTACATTACTGTTGTGTAACATCCAAAGGAATAACAATGTTACCATGTTGAAAAGATATTCCTTTATGTTTGATATATAGATGTTATGATGGAAACATATTTTGAAGATGGAACAACAGTCTCGAGAAATTTTACAGTAAATGAATTGACCAAATGGCCATGATGAAGGTAAAAAAATTGTAACTTCAACTGTAAGTTTGATATTGTGTTTAAGACCTAAAGGTCAAATATCGAAAGGATCTTTACATATTTTCAAATATCCAGTAAACGTTAACTATTCAGCGTTAATAGGTTCTATACTAGCATGTGCATATTCTCAGTTAATAAGTTACTCTAGATCTATCAGGAATGCAACTCATTTCTAATAAATTGGTCAAACCCATATGGTAACTTATTCAAAAGTATTGTTCGCATGTTTTGACGCATCGACGATGGTGTTTTTTAACAGTCTTGACTACCCATTAGGGTCTTGCACGGTCGGTTTTGACTTATAGATTCTAACTGTTATTAGTTTTTTTTTTTTTTTCATTTATTTGTACCTAAGTATTCAAGCAATATGCATTGACGCAAAGAATTAAGGTAGTTTATCGACACATCTTTTTAGATGCGTTTGATATTTCCCGTTTTCACTGTGAAAATAAGTTTAAAATAATCAGAAGATAAAAAGGGACAAACAAAGTTCATAAGTCGAAAGAAAACCAACAACACAATTTAAAATAAATGAAATGACGAAAAACCACAATGTCCTTTGCTGTACAATGAATGAGCGTAGATTTAACAAAAAGAACTACTTATTGCATGAGAAAGCACACGGAAGTTTGTTTTTATTTGTAGGTACTGCTGTTATACTGTTATTATAAATATATCAATATTAAAGAGGGACAATTGCTTTATGTACAAACAAAGACAGCACAAAGCGAGCTAACGGTATGTTTAGTTTGCAATTCATTTGTACTAACAATACAGTTCATATACTTAAACATAATTACAGCATAAGATATAATTCATGCTTTCGCAGAGCATTTCTCGATTACTCGTCATCCAGAACGCTTAGACATAAACCAGAGATTATACGTTTTAGATAACATTCATCAATTTTGTCTAATGGTATTAATTTAAATTTTAGGATAATTCTTCTGCAAAATATATCGTTTATTTTCTTCAAATTAAAGAATACATCATTAAGCATGTTACAAATGTATGACAACATATTATTGATTTCAAAAGAAAGATAAAATATTTAATAAGTTAATTAAACAGAAATTCTATTATATTAAAGTCTGTCTCTCCTAATTTCATTTCTTTTGGCGCCAATGAAATCGTCATGCGGCTATTCTAGCTATACTGCAAACCGTTTAAGGACATATTTGAAATACATTTTAACTTATTGGCAAAAATAAAGTAACTCGTTTTTGGTTGGCTCGAAATTATAAACGTGTATTCAAATTTACAGTACGTCGGATTTTATTTGCATCTGCTTTCAAATAAATTAAAGCTATGTGACTCTGAAATGTATGACCATCATTTTGCTGCTAAATGTGGAACATTTCGAATCAATACTTTGAGAAAGGTTGCAAAATCTACACCTATGTTTCCAATGCGTTGTCATCCGTCTCTGCAGATGGGTAGTAAGCCACAACATTATTCTGCTTAAGCGACATTAAGTATAGGTATATTCGATTTGATAATACAATTTAGCTAAAGTAAACTTACTTGTAGATCTAATGTGCTGCCAACACTTAACAAATACAAGGACGACTGCTCCAGAAATCAAGATAACTAAAGCTGTTACTCCTGATGTCATTAAGATATGTCGAAATGTATTCGTTTCATCTGCAATAAAGAATCTCGAGTGGATACACTATAACATATATATTTATTAGTGCTAGTAAGATTATAGTGTAGCTTCATTTTCCGTTCTCCAACTTGAAATATAATCAACTTTGTTTTAAAAAAAATAATAAGTCATGAGTGTTCGTTTTGAACAGATATTTACCGAGTCGCAAATTTTGTAAATAACGGAATCCAAAATATTAGTGTCTTCAACACAATAAGAGTCTCCTTCTGTGCATACGTCACCTGGCATTCAAATTTAGACTCGGTAAAAATGTTAGGATAGTAAATAGAAACATGATTTTCAAAACATCATTGCTAATAAAAAAAAACTACACGAAAGGACCTAACGATAGTCGATTTGTGCATGCTGTTGGTGTTGATATTGTATACAAGCCTTTACTAAATCTTACGTAGCGATATTGTTTTTGTTTCATTGTCCAAACAAATTAAACGTATGGTAGAACGTTTTAATAGAATTTAAACATAAGAACTTTGAACCATTGTATTTGTTTTCATTTTTTTGTATACTTAGTTTTAAAACTAAGTGTATGAATTATGTTACTCAAAATTTAAATTGAACTTGATTGAGGTGAAATCGATATCAGGAGACTTTTGTAGATATATGTGGTCATTAAAAGGCAAGATGATGATTTTTTTTTCAAGCGAGAGAGAAGATTTTTATATAATTCATACTAATACAGTGCTCAGGAAGAGTTTGTACCAAATCAGGAAATGTTTCCCCAAGCAACAAACTAATATGTTTTCCACATACTAAGATTTTATATTCATGTTTAAAACAATGTAATTTTCAATTCAATTCGAGTTATCAAGATTTCAATCGCCCTAATTATAATTTATAATAAGAATGAGTATGGAAATCAGGAATGAGTCAAAGAGACAACAACTCGACCAGTAGTGTCATTTTTGTAAATTTAAATATTACTTATTTGTTTTATCGGCAATATTTTCCTGCAGTGATACTATTATTATTGAATAGTTGACACTATTACCAGTCTGATGTTTTGCTCTTTTCCAGTGTTGACACAAGGTCCGATAGAAATAGGCATCGTCCCTGAAACATTTGTGTGCTCCATGTTTGTAAAATCTTGTGTTGAAAATATCTCTGTTGATGCTTTATCATATAAAACATGCGTTATGTCTTTTTCCTTGAAGATTAGATCACTTGTACGAAAGAAGTTACCAATTTGACAGTTATAATTATCGTCAAATGAAATATTCGACTTAAAGATAAAAAGTATAGCTTCATATCCTTGTACTCGTATTGGTATTTCATAGCATAACAATAATATGCTGGCATTTTAACGTTTTGATGACCTTTCATTCTCCTTTCTTGCATCTGGTGATAAAACCAAGTAACTCTAACGTCTTTGTGATAGGAGTAGAATTGTACCACCAACATAACAAATGTCTGGTTATTTAAAATTTGTTGTTTAGTGACAATAGGATGACCTACAAAAAAGACCGTGTTCGTTATTTTTTTCTATAAAACAGACAATACATAACTGATGTCCCACGCAATACATGCAATAGATGTCTTTACAGATGTTGCAAAAGAGGAAATGTCTAAATTGATACTTTTACTACATGTGCGGCCTACAACATATGTTTTCTATAACAAAATGGATAGTTTTCATTATTAAACTTATGTACACATAATTTTTTTTCTGAAGAAAATTCTTTAATTTGTCCTCATTTAGAAGAAGTTTACTTTTTTTAATAATTGCTTGCTCCCAGGAAGCAATTCGCCGACATATTTTCCGTATGCAAGTGACCTTAGCGTGACCCTTCTCTTAAAAATCCGGTGATTACAATACTGATGGATCTGTAACTGAAACAAACTATTATCTGATTGTTTATGTTATACACGTGCTCAATATTCATGCTTCTTTGTTGATTGTTTACTATAAGGTGACAATCGGTAAAGTACGGCTTCAAAACACGACAATAAATGAGCAACCATATTTTCACATCATAACAGACAGCGAGAAAAATAATTGACAATTATACGATATGTTTGCGTAAAACATGATAAAATCGTGCACAAAAGACTAAGTTTATGACATATGCATGCATTGTTTCAAGAATTGGATAAACATTATTTTTCATCAGTTAATCGTTTCATATGACTTTAATACTAGTACTCAACGCTTAATTAAAAGCAATTTTTTTCTATAACTATATGACTTATGCTTCCTACAAAGATATACAGGTACATAACATAATAAAACAAATATATTTTAATACATTAAAGGTTGTATGATTTATACTTTATACTGCTTAAAAAATCAAACTGAAACAATAATGGTTGTATCATTTACTAGAACAAAACAATAGAAAGTGTTGTTCATGCTAACAACAGAGTTTTCAAAATTACAATTCATATAATTTGCGTTTATTAAGCCAGCTTGTACCGTGTTTTGTAGTTGGTAGTCATAACAGATATGAACCTAAATGTTTGAAATGTGAATAGAGTGTTTTTACCAAACGCAAAATGTATTAATGACACCGAATTTAGAATAAGTAAATGTCTAAAAGAAATCGTTTAAATAACCTGTTTTGCAAATGGTTTTCATATACGTCTTATAGCAATGAGCAAATCATGTTAATAACTTACTGTTCACATTTATAGTTGCAAATGCATTTAGTCTTCTCATACCGTGACTCCATGTGCAAACATATACTCCAGCATCTTGGTAATCACAAAATGGAATTTCAAGCTTACTATTGTTATTCGTTGTATTGCCCATCAACCGTCGAATTAAGGTATTATGTCGGTAATGTTCCCAAGAACATTTCCAAATAAAAGGATTTTTCGTTTCAATAGAGCATGATATCTCAGCTGATGATGAAGCGTTGCATGATAGGGATATCGGATGTACGTTGACAATATGTTCTGAAATAAATGAAATTCTACTTTATTACCATAAGTCACGGATAGGGTTATTCTCACGAAAAGCTCTCCAAGAAATAGAAAGGTAACAAAACGTATAATAGACTGAATCAAATGGTTTTTATTTTTTGTAGTAGAATCAGTACGATCTACATGTATATGAATAACAATCAAACTTTTCGATCAAAACTAACAAAAACATACGAAAATAATGTTCCGAACGAACAACAAAGGATAAGCAATAAAACTTGAGTGTTCTTATTGTTCGTTTCTATGTATCTTGCATTGTCGTTTGTATTTTGTTGCACTTCAGTGTTCTATTGAATCGTTGTTTCCTCTTATAGGTGATGTGTTTCCCTCGGTTTTAGTTGTAACTAAGATTTGTTTTCTCTCAAACGATTTATGACTTTTGAACAGCGGTATACTTCTGTTGCCTTTATCTAGTTTTGAATAATTGATGATATACAATTTTTTCCTAAACGACTAAATCAAAGAATTGTACAATATATGTCGGTTATCGTACAAAATATACATATTCCATAATGTCACTTAGTCACTGATTATATAATAAGGTTCGACATACAGTCTGTTTTTATCAACGTACAAGAAATTCCGTAATTTTGCAAAACATCCTGTTTTCATAATATATTTATACCAGGATACCACGTATATAATAACTACAGATATAACATGTATAAGATACTTTAACAGCTTAAGATTAACAAATTGATATTCATAGTCTTGAAATAAATAAGATTCATTAACATCATAAAATGCAAAAAAAAGTTCAAACACAATCAAAGAGCATACCAATTGTCCTGCAACTGTCATACTTTCACAGTGATATTTGCCACAGTTTCAGATCAGAATAAACATTCTTTAAAGTTGAGAAATTCTTGGTATATTTAAAAAGTTCACAAATTCCTGATGTAATTATAATAAATGAATGTGATATGTGTTAAGAGGACGAATTTTCAAACTAGTTGTTGAAATAGTTCTTTGTAAAGTCTTTAAATATATTGTGAAAAAAAGAATCTTCTTTTTTTCCTCACATTTCCATAGATATATTTTGCGAAACCATTCGAAATTTTTGGTCATCAATGCTATTCAGCTTCGTACTTTATTTGGCATTTATAACATGTTTATTTCAATAAGCCATGATAAAACGTGTAAAATAAGCTAAAAAGGGAGAAGGTTTGGTACCATTAAAACGTTTAATCCCGCTGCAAATGTTTGCACCTGTCCTAAGTCAGGAATCTGATGTACAGTAGTTGTCGTTTGTTTATGTAATTTATACGTGTTTCTCGTTTCTCGTTTTTTATATAGACTAGACCGTTGGTTTTCCCGTTTGAATGGTTTTACACTAGTAATTTTGGGGCCCTTTATGGCTTGTTAATTGGTGTGAGCCAAGGCTCCGTGTTGAAGGCCGTACATTGACCTATAATGGTTTACTTTTATAAATTGTTATTTGGATGGAGAGTTGTCTCATTGGCACTCACACCACATCTTCCTATATCTATTAGTTTTTTGTGTTGTGTTTTAAGATTTTTCTTTTCTGCCGTTTTTAGGAGGTAGTGGTTGCATTGTTTTTATTCAACTGAGAGTATGTGATTCTCTCGTTTAGGTCCTTCTCGTCTCTTTATACCCCTTCAAAAAAAAAAAAAAAAACTTACCATCTTCTAATATATGTATGGATATGTCCTCTTTACCTTCACTATTTCGAATTCTAGCAACATAATTTCCAAAATGCTCAGCTTTTGTTGGCATAACTGTGGATGATAAAGTGTATGCATTTGAATGTTTACCAGTTTTAACTTCCCACGTGCCTTGTTTTCCCTTTTTGTTCAGCGATATCCACGAAACAGTCGGTGTTTCAAAACTTTCAACGTCGATTTTTATTTCGACTGGGATTCCTCTTTCTGTGAAATATTTGACATGTTCTGGTCCCCGTCTGTTCACTATCGGCTTGTCTGTAAGATAAGTATTAACTTGCAATATTTGAAAGTACAGAAAAAGAATGTTATTCAATTCAGCAATACGTTGTTTGTAGTGTTTGAAAACAATAAAAAAAATCATGATCTAACCAATATTATTTTTTTCAAATTTTAGATCAATTTGAGTTTGTTATGCTGTTTTCACAGTATAATGTGAATATACCAACAAAAAGCGTAACGGTAACAGATTTCCGTATAATGTCATATGTGCTGTTATCAATAATTCATGTGAGATCTTTCAGTTGCAATTACTACCCAAAAACCGTAAATGTAAACAGATAAAATAATATCTTTATTGCTTAACTTATATAGATAAATTGCATCAAATTGAAAATAAAACATGCTAGTATCCTTCACAACAAATATAATTAAACTTACATTTTACAATTACTCGAACTGTGTTTCTTGCAGTTCCAAAAGGGCTTGTTACTTCACAGGTATAAAACCCTGCATCATGTCTTGTGACATTTGTCTTCACAATGGAAATATTAGCCATATAAACGGTTCTTTGTTTGTTAGCTGAAATATGCTCTAAGCTTATCATTGTCTCTGGATGGCTTGAATTGAATTTGCAAAGCATGTGCAAAAACATACCTTCCGCTACTTTTAATGATGGTTTTGCTACAATTTTTACTTTTGGAAAAACTGAAATGGACCATTAGTGTAAATGTATAATATTTAGATAAAAAACATAATAACCAGGTTTCATTCATGTATTATTAAGTGTCTATATAGATTATAAATCTTTACATATCGTTAACTGAAAAAATGCATATATATGAACATTGATTGCAGTACAACACGATGAGAAAAGGAGAAAATTGATTCACAAATATTCTTTATTTAGGAAAAGAGGCGTAAGATTTTAAAGGGACATTCAAAACTTAGAAATCGAGAAATAAAAACAACACCTAGTCAAAAATCGAATATTAACCAATAGGCAAACAAGCTAAAAAAAAAATGCGTAGAATCACAAAAACGAAACATGCAAGCCACACAAAAAGCTAGAGGTTATCTCAGGTGCATTGGAAGGGTCGGCATATCCTGCTTCATTTGTAACACCAATCATTAAACCCTAGTTAGAATAAATATATATCGGTATTTTTGGTATTGACGATTATTCATATGTAGTCATCATCGTTAATTGTTCCTACATAAAAAAAAAAAACTGTTCTTGTAGATACTATATAAGTATATCTTATCCCGATTGTAATTAGGTTTCTATTGTAACGGACATACATCAAAATCGAAAATTCTTTTCATATGAAAGAGTTAACATGTATTCGGTAATTCTATGTAGCGAAATACTTTGCTTAATATTTACCCACTAAACATAGATTACATTCATTGAAATTTAAAATGCCAATACGGAAGCCAACATAACGCATTTTTATTCGTTTCTGTAAATAATGTAATTTCTGTGGATTGTAAAAAAAGGTATTTGGATGGACATTTGTTTTTTTTTTGATGTACAGAAAAATTCATATTTTATTAAAAATCAAATCTGTAGTAAATATTAACCCACAAAATATGCGACAAGTTACACCAACCAAAACATAAGTAATAAACTGTATGTAGGGTTTAAGCAACTATAGGAACAAAGAACTATATAAAAGAATAATCATTAAAGTTTGAATAAGTTTTTACACAGCTTAGTAAGAGAATATAAATTTTACATACTTACAAGAAACAAATAATTGCACTGAGCGTTGCAATGGAGATGAAGTCACTTCGTTTTGTGCACTACATTGAAAAATCTCGTTATGAATAGATTTTGTTGCAATTAAAGTGTAGTTTAAGAAGTTTGGTCCTCCTGATACTAGCAATTCTTCTCTATGTGACCAGAACATAGTTTCGTTAGGAATCCCTGAATTGACAACGCAACTTAGAATGACAGTTTGGTTCTCTAAGCAATAAATACGGCCATCAGTTTCCATTAGAATTTTTATGTTACTTGGTGGTCCTAAAATTTATATTTTCGAAATATTAAAAGGTAAACTGCAAAAGAGCTGTATTATATGTGCTATTATCTAAACGTCTTGTTAAATATGTTAGGCAACCACCATTCAATAAAAATTATTTTGTGTTGTTTTCAAAGCAATCGGTATAGTATAGATTTTAAAACTGTTCACCCTTTATTTTGCTAAACCTTGGTATCAGCCTGTGTTTTGTCGACGAACTGTTTGAATGGACGAAGATAATGTCATTATTGAATTATTGAATGTCGAACATACTGTCTTATATATTCTGATTATCTCGGTTATACATTGATAATAGATAATCATAAAAATTATGTGTTATAAAAAATCTCTCTTCGAATTTCGAAAGATTTGAGTCTTTTATTGTGATATTTATCCTTTTTTAGTTGTCTTTGGGTTCTTAACCCGTTTATTTTAAATTTGGAAGTATGATTCACTTGTCTGTGAAAGAAAATTGTACATGCTATATTAAAACAAATTCCTACGTGCAAAATTTTCAGAATTGTCAGACTTTAGCCGTCAATTCTATGGCAACATATATGATAAAAAAGAGTTGTAGAAATTATGGTATAACATGTAACTATATATCCAATATATAATACGTCTGAATCAGTGACGAATCTGCAACAGGTTTTATCCATCGGATCACCAGCAGTGATGGTGATACATGGCTGAAAATACATCTATATATATAACTCGTCTAAAAATATTCTCTCGTCTGAATGTCTTTAATATCTGTTTAGAAGGACATATGTGAGCTTTGTCATCAGATGGCGCCATTTATCTGTCATCGTCCGTCGTCTGAAACTAATAAAACTAAATTAAACCAAAATTGGCCACAATTATCCTTTGGGTATGTTGTTCAAACATGTGTCTTATTAATCAGACGTCCAATCGATTGCAACATACCCGAAATGGTTGCAAATAGACCATATTCGTAAAATGAATTGTCTATTGTCAATTTGGTAATATCTAAATTGTTTATATCTGTTTTGTATGGGCTTTAAAAGTTCAATGAAGGTGCATAATTTAGGATTTCATGAATCTTATATACATGTTTTACTTACATTATAACATAGAAATTCAATATTTGGTGTTCAGTAGTTGTCGTTTGTTAATTTAGTTCATAAGTGTTTCTGTTTTCTCGGGGTTTTTTTTTATAAAGATTATACTGTTGTTTTCCCCGTTTGAATGGTTTTACACTAGTCGTTGTTTGGGGCCCTTTATAGCTTTCTGTTCGGTGTGAGCCAAGGTTCCGTGTTGAGGACCGTACTTTGATCTATAATGATTTACTTTTACAAATTGTTACTTGGATGGAGAGTTGTCTCATTGGCACTCATACCACATCTTTCTATATCCATAACAACGAACATTATTGACCATAAGAATAAAAACCCGTGGTTCTATAAAGTCTTAAAAAAGATCGTTTGCAATACATATTAGCCATTGCATGACCTACAGACTGTTAATTACATAAAAGTCCTATGACATGTCGTAACACACTTTTTTCGGTAATGTCTCATATATACTCAAATATGCTCATATCTACATATTAAAATCAAGATAAAGTAAAACAATCTCATTAATACTCTTTACTTCTGTTTTTTTTTTTAAATAAAATATTATTGAAAAGTGCATTATCATACCGTTTCACTTTTTGATAAGTGTTTTATTTTAACTAAAAAAAATGTTATAGTAGAAAACCTACAAATTTATATGTCTCCTTGGTAAATATTTAGATATCGAACTTGCCTTACGTACCATGTCATTTAGTGGTTGTCGTTGGCTGATGTCTTCAAAATGCATTTTATTATTGCTTACGCATAATTCAAGCTGTTTAATTTTTTTTTATGAATTTTGGCTCATGTTGTCAATTCAGTAGTAAGTAATTCGGTACTGACATGATTTATTTAAAATCTTTCTGAAATTGTCTGTTTATAAGTTTAAAAAGAAAAAAAGAAACAAAGGTTTCAACTACCTCAGGCACAGTTGACCATGGATGGAATTGATTATTTTTTGGCCTATTTTGGTCATATGGCTCTTCTACTGTTTCGGTTCCTAACTAGGCTTTTAAATATTCAGCTTTAAGCATTCCTGTTGAAGGTAAATCTAGGAAAGCGCTTCGGACGCATGTGAATTATAAAATATTGTTTTTATTTTTTACGAGACTGGGTTGATATCAGTCCCCGAGAGTATTATCAGCTCAGTAGTCAGTACTTCGGTACTGATATGACTTATAACAAACCTTTCTAAAATTGTCCGTTTATAAATTATGAAAATATAACCAAACTAGGGTTGCAACTTCCAAAGGCAAGATTGGCTTAAGATGGATTTGGCTATATTCTAGGCCATTTTGATCATGTAGCTCTCCGACTGTATCTTTTATGGGCTTTCAAATATGTCGGCTGATAAAGGAAAATCCAGAAAAGTGCATTGGACGCATGATAATAGTTTTAATAGTTTATTATGCGGTATATGTTTTGCTCATTGTTGAATGTCATATAAATACGATGATATATAGTTGTACTCATTCACATTATATGGTCCATGGTATATTGGTGTCTCATTTATTGCAAATATAACACATGTTCATATTTTGTATATCTTACCTTTTAGCATTTAACTTTAAATATTTAAGTCTGTATATTTTACTATACATGATTAATGTATGACCAATTGAAATCTTTTATTTTACCTGATTTAATATTTTACTTACTTTTCATTTTGACAACAAATTTAACATCAACAATTCTTGTGTTCCTCATTGAATGACACTGATATATTCCCTGGTCTGTTTCGGTAAAGTTTTTAACAACTAGCTTTACATTCCTTGAAAAATTGCTATCTACTAATGAAAGTCTGGCGAACTTAGGAATCATTTTGTTGATAAATAATCCATCGGAATAAATAGTAAGATCTGGAGGACCAAACCATACCACTGGATTGGACAAGTTAGATTCACAACTTAATACTAGATTTGAATATTTCTGCACAAGTATCTCTGATTTATATTGATGTTTTCCTGGATTAAAGTAAAACTAAAGTCATTACATATAGAATAAGATAACGTGAGGTAAACAGCTTTCATTGTGACTAAAAAACAGGCTTAAGGTAACCAATGTTCTTCCATATTCATCATCTACCTCCCTCTGTTTTTTGTCATCTATATTTAGGTCTTTCCACTTTTCGGTGGAAAGTCCTATTGTATTTGTTCTGATTATTAGGTCTTTCCACTTTTCTGTGGAAAGACCTATTGTATTTGTTCTGATTATTATTATTTTCTTTCGCGTAAAATTTTTTTTTCGCAAGATGTCGCTTAGATATTTCTTATATAGTATCATACAGTTTATGCGCTTTTCATTTTCACCCATTCTAAGCCGAACAATTTTCTTTGTAGGAGTTATCTCTCCGAACACTGTTTTCCTTGTGACTGCATCTCCTCCGTAACCGCAAAAGAAAGCGACAAATTTATTTTATAAAATTGCTTGTTATATCCTTTGCATGATTTGTCCTATTTGACCCAAGCGATATGAACACTGCATATGAGAGTTATTTCCCCTTATGCATTTGATATAAGTGATATGCATTTCTATCTTGTAAACCATAAGTGATAGTGACCTAGGATCTTTTGATTTGAAGTCCTTGATCCAAAAAAAAAAAAGAAAATTAGGTCAAGGTCAGAGGTCAAGGTCATATTTCAAATTTTCATTTTGGCTTATTTTCAATTCTTTTCAAAAACCGTATAAGATATCGACAACATATTTTTACTATATTGTAAGTTGCGACATGTCGTAACACATGAATTTTGGTTGAAAGGGTACGCTTACATTAAATTGGAGTTTTCTCACCTCTTATATTAAAAATTAGGCATATAATGATATAACTCATTAACCATATATAATTAAGACCTATGGCCTTTTGATTTGAAGCCCTTGGTTTATAACCTTGAAATTGAGCTCAAGGTCATATTTAAAATTGACGTTCTAGATTTTGACCTTTGCTTTTACCTCATATGTATACATGATCAAGCCATGGGACTTTTTGCATTACGTTGCAAGCCACTTGACCACTGAAAAGCCAACCGGAAATGATCTGGTGTAAACCGGAAGTAGCTATTTGTTGTACCTATTTAATGTAAAAGTATATTGAACCATATATTTTTGGAATCAGTATCAAGTAAACTATCAAATAAAACCGGAAGTGACATATTTCAAACTGGAAATAACAATTTATCTCCCTTATTTAGAAAAAAATGTATAGAAACAATATATTTTTGGAATCAGTGTACAATAAGCTGTCATTTGACGCTGGATATGATATATCTAACTAAGTTTTAATAGTTCAATATCAAAATTGATCTTCATGGGTGGAAAGACCTTCAATTGTTCTCTGAACAATTGGTTTTTAATTTTTTTTTTTTCTTCCGCCACTTTTATTTCTTGCGTATAAATTTTGTTTCGCAAAGTGTCGCTTAGATGTTTGGTATATGATATCGAACATTTTATGCGCCTTTGAAATTCACCCTGCGTAACCGAATACTTTTCTTTGTACGAGTTTTCTCCCCGAACACTGTTTTCCTTGTGACTACATCTCCTCCGTAACCGTAAAAGAAATCGACAAATTTATTTTATAAATTTGCTCGTTATATCCTTTGCATGATTTGTCTTATTTTGACCGAAGCGATACGAACACTCCATATGAGAGTCATTTCCCCTTATGCATCTGATATAAGTGATATGCATTTCTATCTTGTAAACCATAAGTGATAGAGACCTAGGATCTTTTGATCTGAGGTCCTTTGTCCAAAAAAATGAAAATTAGGTCAAGGTCAAAGGTTAAGGTCATATTCTAAATTTTGATTTTGGCTTATTTTCACTTATTTCCAAAAACCGTACAAGATATCGACAAATTATTTTTACTAAATTTTTAGTTGCGACATGTCGTAACATGTAAATTTTGATTGCAAGGGTACGTTGAACGTAAAAGGGAGTTTTCTCCCCTCTTGTGTGTAAAAATACGCGTATGGTGATATAACTCATTAACAAAATATAATTAAGACCTATGGTCTTTTGATTTGAGGTCCTTGGTTTATGACCTTGAAATTAATCTCAAGGTCATAGCTTAATTTAACATTCTAGATTTTGACCTTTGCTTTTACCTCATATGTATACATGATAAAGCCATGAGACTTTTTGCAATAGGTTTCAAACCATTTAACCTTAAAAAATACAACCGGAAGTGACCTTGTTTAAACCGGAAGTAGCTATTTTTTGTAATTTACTAATATAAAAGTATATAGAACCAGATTTTTTTTTATTCAGTGTCAAATAAATATTCAAAAGGTATCGGAAGTAACATTTTTCAAACCGGAAGTAACACATTATCTCCCTTATTTAAAAAATATTGTATAGAAACCATATATTTTTGGAATCAGCGTACAATAAGCTATCATTTGACGATTATAATGACATTTTAAACCTAATTGTACTACTTTCATATTAAAATACATGGTTTTGGTGAAAAGACCTTCAATTGTTCTCTGAACAATAGGTTTTTAATTTGATTTGTTTTTGTGCATGAACGGAGTAGAATATTGTGTTTCGCATTTAATTGTATTTCTGATTTGAATTTAAATTTGATAAAAGAATAACACTTAACAAATATCATTCAAGGTAATGTTTGTGTTGTTCGGTTGATGTATCAGTGGCAAATACCAAACACTTCTTCTGAAGATAGTTTGAGTATACATGTACGTAGTATATCTTACAGTAACGGTCGTTTGTAGAATGTGATTTACAACAAACAATAAGGTTTCCAATGGGAAAAAAAAATGTTTTTTGTTGTTGTATTTATATCAGCAGCCATCATACAGGGGCTCCATCGGAACAATTAGAAGACGATAGCATTATCTTTTAGTTCCATATTCCTTTATGGAGATGATGCATTTTACTAAACAACAGATACATCTGACACATATCTTGACTTATATCTAGAAATGGATAACGAGAATCAAACAAAATGTTCCGACGAAAGAGAAGATTTCAGCTTCCATATTGTGACCTTACCGTTTCAATGAAGCAACATTTTAGCAGGGACTGTATTTGGAGTATACTTCTCCCAATTGATAGGATATTCATGAGCTTGCATTACTTATCATGATATACCTAATAGGGGATTGCTGCTTACAAGGAAGCTTTTAAACAAAAGTTTCTAGGAGTGAGTTCGAAATCATCCGTTTGAACATTTCATTTCACGGACGCCATCAATGTGACCTATCGAATAAGACTGAACACCGAGTTTGTTCTGATATGACTGATATGAGCAACACGACTGATGCCACATGTTCTGAGAGCTTAACTGGCAGAGAAAAGTGATACCTCAAAATTGAAGACATATGTCATTTCAAAAGAAATTCAAGATATTGAAAAACAAAAATTACCTTTGCTTTTGTCGACAATCCCACTTACCTATGATAAATATTGATAATCTATAGCAAACCGTCTCTTTAAACATTAAATTAGATTCTTTCATTTCTACAATATGTACAGTTCCAAGCAGGTCTAGCAATGTTTTACCCTGTCAGTGAAAACTGTATTTCTTTGTTTTATAATTGTTTTGATTATAAATAGAACGTGCATATCAAAATATTCTATTCTCTTCCGCTCAACGTTTTGCGTATCATTATGTTCTAATAAAGCGTCCATTTCCTTTTCCTTTGAATGTTAACGTCCTTTGCTATAAATAAATCTGTATAACAATTGAGGTTTATATAAAATTAGTTGACAATAATGAAACTCTTGTTCGTTTAATTTGATTGTTTTCATGTTCTTCCTGCTTTGATAAACGTTTTCCGAGTGCTGAATACAACAATGATATTTTCTTCGTTTGATGTATTTGAGTTTATCCTATTTATGTATAGTGAAATTATAGGTGTTTATAAACGATCAATATGCATTCATAATAATTTTGACAAAGGGAACATTTTCATTTACTGATTAAATAATCAACTAAAACACGTATTAGTAGAGAAATAATAGTAATTTAGGTATAAAACTAAAGAATAAAAGGGCCTGTATAGTTCAGCTGTAATTTTTTCCAATATTTAGAATGTAATGAAAATATTTTAAACTCTTTTCTACGTTCTAAAAGCATGACAAATTGTAGTTACTCTTATTTAGTGTAGACAGACGAATTTATGCATTTTGGGAGATTTTCGGAACTTGTCCTGTATGTACTTGCTGACTCATTAGGAATTTTGGTCATCTGAATATTTTTGCTGTTTTCAATTTCTATCTACTATAGTTTCAACAAATATGACAAAGTGAAACGAACCATATAAAAAGGCATCTTTCAATAGCAATAAGTTCTATAAGGAATTGACTTACACTTTCGACCAATAGTAAAACATGTCCTGCTTGTAATGTTCCTGTGTGTAATTTATCATTGTTCGTTTTAAATGTATTTCCACATATTCACAAACAAGATAAATACAGTCTCTAAATCATGTAAATAATAACAACACCTGCGGAGAATTGTCTGTGGATTTCGGCTTCGTTGACCTTTTGTAGCTTACTATTCGGTGTTGCTGATGGCCGAAGGTCGTACGGCGATGTATCATTGATCACATCAACTTCATTTGGACTCTGGTAGACGTTCGTTTCCTTGACACTCATACCACATCGTCTCTTTTATTATTTGTAGATCTTCTCCTGCTGATATTGTATGTTGTTTACAGTTTCTATCTATATAAATTTCTGCCAAACAAAATGGGTAAACTTCGTATTTCAAGGGAAATAACTCCTATCAGGATGGATTGACGATTTCTTACAGTTTTGATCATCATGAACGGTAGAACTTTTGTCCGTTAGATTTTCTCTTAAAAAACATAGCGGTTTATAAAATCGTAGACAACGTGAGAATCTCACCCTATCATTGGCAGTCAAGTTAGTTGGCATGAGGAGTCCTCATATGCATTTCAAAAACAAAATATTCTTAGGATATTTGCGGCCCAGTAAAGTTTTGTTTGGCTAATAGAGTTAGCGATTTTTTAAAAAATTACTAACAACGACAATTGACAAGTTAAGACATTAGCAATCACTGGCAATTTTTGCCAGCCGAACTATAAACACCTGTATCTACAACTGCCCCAAGACGGACAGGATCAAGCATTTAAGATAATTTTAAGGCATAAACATAACTAGCTTCATATATAAAGAATAATTTATTTACGATTTGCTAATTTTATCAACTAGGATTATCCATTTAAACGGCAAATCAGTAAACAATAGTACTAACTATCAATGTACATAAATCAAATGCAAAATAATAAATGTATTGTGATTTATTAATTCATACAATTATGAAAATACAAAACTTTGCGCATAATGTATAATTTATAGGTATGATATGTACATATTATTTTTGATATTTGTTAACAATGAGATTCATTTTTCAAATCATTTATCATCTAGTTGTTCTTCATTTAAAATAGTTCAATGTGTATTTGTATAGTCTTATAACAATTAGTATGAAAACATGAATTTAAGGTAATTATGAACTAGTTTTAGTTTGTCTGATATCTTTGGTGAGTTGTTTTTATATTACACTTGACGTCCTAACTCAGAACGCACCACATGTTAACAAACCAATATCACAAGCCAGTCAATTGTCGAAGAGTATGTTAAGTTGACAATTGTTGTGTTCGTTATATTTTCGTCAGAATTTTTGAATTTTAGATTCCTATCTCCGAACGTACATGTGGATGTATATCTTGTATTATTGTATCAATTGTAAAGCACACACTGTAAATGCACATGTATATAGTATGTATTCACATACATGTTCACAAGGCCAATATTCATTTACGATCATGATCAAATCAAGACTTTTATTCAAAATCACATGCATTGGAACTGTTTAACTTTGAAGAAATTTTTGTCACTCAGTGTTTACTTTTCTTTGAATAGCATCATTTCCAGTATTCTTAATTTACTAGTAATATCCTTTAATCACTTTTGTTATCTTGTTTGGTTATTGATAATTCTGTAACTTAAATAGACATTTAGATATTGTGTAAAAAAAAAAAAAACAGTAACACGTGAAACAAAATTGTCAATTAAGTGATAAGCCTCGTGTTCTTGTTAAGAAGCTTAGTCACACTTGAGTTAACAAGTCATCCGCAATTTAACTGCGCAAAGCATTATTTATACAATTTTAAGGATTGCATTTGGTATCGTGATTTTCTTGACAGAGGGTTGCTGCTTAGAAGAATCTTTTAAACCGAAAGTTCCCAATGGTGAAGTTGAGCTCATTCATTTGGAGATGTTACAGACGTCATCACGAGTTGCTTAACCGTTTTTGTCCCACCGTTAACGACATAAATGCTTCAATTGTCGTTACTCCCGTAATATTTTCCTTGAATTTGCCCACCTGAATAGGACTTATATACATAATCATTTTCATGACTTATTATGGATTAAAACTTTATTGCAGTTATATGTGTCAGACACCTTTTGATTTTTTGAAATACTTTCAAATAGTATAACGACATAGGTAAACGAGATAAATGGGTACTTGACTAACAAAAAAGTAATAGTAAAATGTGCACATGTCACTTTAAGAGCAATTCAAAAGGTCACTTATATTTTTTTTCAAATAAAGTTTATATCCAGGTTGACGTTGTTATTTTATTTCTGAAGTAAGAGAATTATTTTGAGTTCGTTAAAAACAAATGTCAGTAATTCCAAATATAACAATGTATATATTGCGTCACGAAAGTGTCTTTTTTTTCTGTTTACTTGTTTTCTGAAATAGATAAAATCTTAGATATATTTGACAGTCGTTGATAAGTGATGAAATCTTGGTTATATAACACTTTCTCAAATTTAAAGAATTACTTTAAAAGTAATGTTTGTAGCGTGCCAGTTGATGAAAAAACTCGTCAAAGACTTATTATTAATTATTCATCAATACACCCGAATCACAAATAGGACATATACATAAATCTTCAAAAACTACACATCATACAACCTACCTGTATTATTTGTTGATAACCCGACAGATATGATCACGTACTGATGTATACTTAGAGATTGCTGTAAGGAAACACAATCATCAAAGAAAATCGGGGTGTATTTCATTTAATTTTCCTCTCATTCAATTTTCTGAATTGATCGTAGGGCTTAATATTTTGTGAGATGTTTTCTATATCAATATAAAAAATCTCTACTCATCAACTAGTTTTACTTGCAGTTACGTAGGAGACGATTGACTAATGGGGAGGGGACAACATTTTGAAAGTGAAAAGTAAAAAACAAGGTTTTTTCATAGTCTAATATTTGACTCCAAAAGTGGGGGGTCCCCAATATATAGAATGTCATTAAAAAGAAGTGTCATATACATATATATAAAATCTCGCATATGTATAACCCATTTTTTTTGGCATATTCACGTATACCCATTAATAGGAAGTAAAACCCCCTCCTTTCGTGGATAAAAGACTACGTGAAGATATACAAGACTTTCGATACACGTCTATATTTCTGTAACATTTTACCAAACAAATAGCCGCGAAAATAATTAAAAGCAGATTAAGTATACGGACAAACACAATAAACTATGGACTAGAAGTTAAAGATGAGTCATTTCCAAGATTTAAGTTGATATTTCGACGATTAAAGTTGATCATTCTAAGATTAAAGTGATCATTCCAAGATTAAAGTTGGAAATTCCAAGTTTAAATTTGATAATTCCAAGATTAAAGTTGGAAATTCAAGATTTAAGTCGACAATTTAAAAAAATAATAAAAAAGGATGGCACTAATACGCTTTCGTACATTACGCATCACTGAGATCTATTTAAAACTTCTTCATCATCTGCGTTCTGTTCATAAAGACACATACATATTCTGCAGAGTGTTAACAAATAGAAAAACATATCTCATTATAAGAAATGAACACTTGCACAAAGAGATGACACGATTCATGATTCATGATTCTTTTTGTCAATCCCATTACTTACGTTTTAAGGATATCCATTCAAGAACACTAAAATACGTGCGTGATATGCGATAAATTGCATTTCATACAAGGTTTAATGTCTTGTAGCTCTTGAATGACACGTAATTAAACTGATCAAAATTGAAAGGGAGCTTTTTTTCTCCAATCTTATGTATGTTAAAATTTCATGAGATTCGGTAAAATAAATTATATTATTGTACGAAGTGTTCATGGACAGACGGTCGAACGATGGTACATGCATATCATTATCAGGATGATTGACTCAAATATTCTTTCTTTGGTTAAGGCAACATGTTTTACGGCTCGGCATATTTCTTGCTTGGTTGCGTTAAAACGTTTTTATTTCACAGCAGATAAAGTCTGTTTAAAATATATATAAATTGGAAAAACAGGAACTTACTAATTATGCAGAAGTAAAGCATAGCTCCATACACCGATATTATAAATACAGCATCAAACAAAATAGGAACAATCAGTTCGTAATATTCGTCTAAAACAGATAAAATGCTTGATAACAAAATTTTATTCAGTTGTTGCGAGTACTCTCCGATCAGTACTTTATGTCTCTTGTGTTTTGTAATTTTGTAAGCCCGATGATTTGAAGTCTTTTCAACTGATAATCATAGTTTATTCTTACGTTGTACTGTTACACCACTGTATCAGGTAAAGGAAGGGGGCTTGGCGCCAGCAATAATGTTCAATTGCAACATTCTGTATGTTCCTATCACTATTCAGGCAGACTCCTGTCATTCAGTAGTTGTCGTATGTTGTTGAATATCATATTTGTTATGGATATTGTGCATTGTTGAAGGACGTACAGTGACTTATAGTTGTTCAATTTGGTTTCTGGTGAAAGGTTGTCTCATTAACAATCATACACCATCATCTTATTTTTATATAACTGTTTTCATAAAATAATTGTTATGTCTTGATCCGAAATATCTATTGTATATTATAAATATATTTATCGTTTGACAATTGTATTCTTGGTTTTGATTATATATAGTTTGGATTTGTTTAAACAATTCACCAAATATAACGTCTAAATTTCATTTCTAATAATATTTTGCGGATCGATAAACCAGTATAAATAACTAAATATAAAAGAAAGTTCAATCTAAAAGAATTAGTTTTAACACAAATGTTTTAGTTCGTGTTTTTTTTTTACGGGGAACAGTATCGTCCTATATAGCATGACTCATAATTTAACAGCAGTATATAAATGTCTATAAACAACCCAGCTTTTGTATAAAATTACATACAAAAGCAACCAAATGACACAAAAACAAAAACATTGTATGCATTTAGTTTGCTCTCTCCATATTATTCAATCTAACAATTTTTGCAAGCAAAATACAATATAGTTTATTACATTTATATTCATTGTAGCTATTTACAAACTCTGATCATATGAACATGAATAGAAATCCGGAATGAAAATGCGTACGCAGCAAATTTTGTATAAATGAAAATAACACTTTATGGTTTTGTGCAAACGAATTTGGATTCTATTTGCTTGCTTTATTTTAACAAAATCATTCAGTCAGAATTAATATCCCATAATTTTATGCCATGAGTATGTAAATTTATTTTTCACCATTTTTTTCTAACAATTTCCGGTAAAAATCTCACCGTTGCATTTCTGAATTTTCTTCCAAAGGTATATTTTCTTGTTTCCTACGTAACAATCCAGAGTCAAAATAAAATGGCAACATCTTTCTTTGACATCGTGAACTATTTTCCATTCTGCAGTGTAGAATACACCTTTTGTCTGCTTATTTTCTGGGAAAATATCAGCTTCCTATATAAATTTAAATTCAATGTACAGAGACAAATGTAAAAAGGAACAATATGATTCTTTATTGATTTCTCTTTCAATATTAGTATTAAAAAAAAATATATGTTAAGCTATTCAGGTATTAAGGTATTGTGGAATTGAACAAAATCGAGTAATTCTGAAAAGAAATTAATGTACATACAATGTATCTTATAAGCTACTTTTAGGATAATCTCTTCTATAAGTTTTCACACGTATTGTTTGTCAAACAAATGTGTTTTCATTTGATAAAATGATTCAATAATCGTGTACAGAAGATTTCAATATGACTGTATCGTTTCAAACAGAGCCTTCAGAATTTTCAAAATAATGCTGATGTAATTCTGTAGTGGTCGTTTAATTCTGTATATTGGGTTTTCCTTTATTGTTTTGTACATTGATGTTAGCTTTCTAATTTGAAATATTCGTTTTTTTTTATTTCGGAGCCTTTTATAGCTTACTCTGCATTATGGGTTTGCTAATTATTGAAGCCCTTACATTGGCCGATAGTTGTTAAATTCTACGACATGTGGTATCTAATAAAAATCGAGAGTTTTCTCATTTGCAATCACATTACGTCTTTTTACTTTTCTAAGATTTATCATTTTATTTAAGGCAATTACTACAGAAGGACTGCTAAAAAGAAAAACATAGATCATTCATTAAAGATACTAGGCTTGTAGTTTTTAACACCAAATCAAATACAAGATTTACAAAATTTCTTTTAAAAATTTAAATTGAATATAAGGTTCAGTAGCTTGTATTAAAAATCTTCATACAATATCGGCTAGTTTACCTATTTGTAGATCTTGATTTGTTTATCTTTAATGCTTTTTGCCCAAACCGAAAAAAGGTAAACATATGAAAAAATACAGTTGATTACCAATGCCTAAATCTCATAAATTGACTAAGACGATACATCAAAGAAACAAACAATAACCGATGAAACGATTTCAGTTGCGTTGACATAAACACATCATGTATTGGTTGAAACTCCTGT